>WEIS01010478.1:13729-24168 GCA_013389965.1 Todus mexicanus
AAAGTAGACAGTCTGAGTAGTCTCTGAAGTGTTAATTTTCCATATGTTTTAGAATATATGAATTAGATCATTCTTAAAAATGATCTCTTGGTAATGTAAAGGAAATATACTGCTTATGACATTATTTTCTCTGTCTTATAAGTGCATCTTCCTTTTCTATCAAATTGCTGTATTGGGATCCACTGCTTCTGTGTGTGTACTTTTGCAATAGGTCTAAAATGTCAATAATATATCATAATGATCAAACACGGAATGAAAATTGTCTGTAATTGTTCTCTTGGAGTGATCTCAAAGTTTACCAGGCAGCATATCAAGTTTTCAGCTATGAATTTGTAGATGTGGATTTGTTTAGTTAGGAATACAAGGAAAAAATTAGGCAAAGGAGACATGATAGCACTTTTTTATGGACCATAGGCTGTGTAAACTTGAATTATTTTAATCAAACTGAAGAAACTCTTAAAGGAAATAACTGGATATATATTCAAGATTGATAAAGATTTGTTTAAGGATCAGTAAGGTTGTGTTTTTCCTCTGAAAAAACTCTACTCATCTGATAGAGGCCAACTTGTAGCATCAGTACCTGAAACAATTATTTTAAATGCTGTTGTTTTGTAATTTTGTCTTTAAAGTACATGTTCCAAGATTTCTAGTGTGTCTTCAAAAGACAAAACATTATCTCGATAATATAATTTTATGCTACAAATATGCTTCTTGGGACTACTAGTAATATTGCACCTGTTCAAACAAGAGTGTGCCATGTACTACAAGGAGATTATGAAGCAATTTCTAGCAGGAGTTTCAGAGAAATAAGTCTTTAATTGGTCTTAAGATAAATATTGATAAAAGAATCTCTATTTCCGTCATTGATTGAGCTGATAGACAGTTAGAACCATTGACCCAGAAGACCTGACTCAGTCCTGCAATTAAGAACAGTGAGATATTTCATTAAGGAAGAGAAGAAGCAGGCTTTTTTTTTTCTTCTTCTAGGTCTGTACCTAGTAGACACACTTTTCAATAGTGTCTTGGACTATATTTGCTGTCTGCTGCAATTTGATGGATTTAACTTCCATTTGTATATACTTCCTTTCATTTAGTATTCAAGTGGATATTGCACATTTTCATGTGAAAGGTTATTTTTATTAACCTCTAGTATCTCTACGTGTTCATTTTGGTGAAGTGGATCTTATGATGTCAAGAATTGTATAGTAAAAGATAGAAAAATGCATTTATATGCAGATTAAATTAAAAGCTAAACAGCTTTTAACAACTCAAGAAAAAGATCAAAATATTAATTGATGAAATCTTCCGTTTCTTACTTATTTTTCAGATAATATTTCATTACCATATGTTTACTATGTAGCTTTTAAAATTCTAATATTTCTGAGTTTAATTTTGATGCCTTTATCTACAATGGTTAATTCTTTCACTATTATAATATGTAGTCGTCTTTTGAATAGGGCCTAGTTCACAAAGGAGTCAACAGTTCTACATGTCTGAATGCCTTGATGGGACCAGATATTCAGATGGGTCTTTTAAACATGCTTTCCACAATAGATCTTAAGGACATTTCAGGATGCAAACAAAATATCTAGAATATAGCATGGTTAGTTAGTTGTAAGAACTTTTTTCTATTTCCTTGTCAAGATATTTATTTATATGGTGATAGGAATTACTTTATATTCTAACGAAAATTTTTCATTGTAGAAAATATTTAGTAACTTTACAGTGTTATGTTGGATATGTGGAGGAAAGGAAAGGAAAAACCAAGCATAAGAATATCTTAAAAAGAAAGTGAAGAAGTCAAAGTGAAAACCTTATATGTGAATTGATTTTTCTGTCAAACTGGAAATATTTGATATGGTCAGAAAACAAAAAAAAAACCCCACCAAAAAACTATTCTATTTCTAAAACCTTTTGCCAAGAGGAAACCCCACCCTCTCATGAGTGTCTGGCCCTTATTAATTTACCCTTTTCTGACGTTTTTTCTATAGTTGGCTGCAGTGAGCTCCTCTCTTTTGTAGACAAATACATCTTTTAATACATTTCTTAGCTAGCTAGACTGAATTAATCTGTTGTGTTGATCCCTTCCAGCTACATCAGAATAGGCAAAATGTAAGACAGCAGAGGATAGATGCATACCTGGCACCTTTGTAATGGAATAGATGCAAAATGTGAATGTCCTCTTTCCCAGTAATTTGAAACCACACTCCAATACAGACAAGACAGTCCTGTCAAAAAGTGTGCTAAGCGGGAATGAAAAAGTCATTTCTTCAGAGGCTGAGTGGTTTCTTGTGCAGGCCATATGCAGGTAGTTGAGTGACTCCTGACTATCTGGTTAGGGAACCTCTTTATAGAGGAGGGGCTTTCAGGAAAAGCAAAGCAGGAATTTTTACTGGATAAAGCAAGTGCAGAGGCTGGTAATATAACTTTGTGAAGGATAGTCCATCAAATTTCACATGTACTACGCAGGGGATGTATTTTAGTTCTGCTTTTCTGTCCTTGCTTACCCTTCTAAGTTAGTGACATATTAACTTACCATAGATTTTCTCTATTCTGTCTTGCTGTTTGTAGCTCTGGGTATCATAATATGAGCTTTTTTCTAAATTAAGAAAAAATCCTTTAGAAAAATGTGTCAGAGAACAGTTTTTGTTCATATTGAGAAGACTATTGAGGAGGGGCTTGATAAATATAATTTCTTAGTCTGTTTACAAATGCAAGTGTAAAATGACATTTAAGCATCCAATGGGAGACACATAGGATTTCTCCTACTGTTTGGCTAATGTGCTAAAAATATCATGTGAACAACCATCGTGAGCTACTGGAGCAGAACTAATTTCTTACTGTAAAATGGAACAATGAATGGCACCAGTGAGAAAACCCTAGGGGAGATGTGTGATAAAATTAACGAGGGTGTCCTGGTTTGGGTTAGAACAGAACAATTCTGTTCTATGATTTTTATTTTTCAGCTAAGTCTGTCTAAAGTTAGCAGCACGTTTTTGCAGAGAGTCTGCTTCTAGCAGTGATAATGCTCCATCTTTATAGTTAGTACCAAGGATTGGTATGCAAACCAAGGTCACTGTGAGATTTTGTGTACCACACTGAGGGGTGCAGAAAAGTAAAGGCTGCACCTTCAGGGAGGAGCGAACAGGACAAGTGACCCTAAATTAGCCAACAAGGTATTCCATCCCATATACGTCATATTCGGTATGAAGCTGAGGGATCACTAGGGTCTTGGCCCCCCTTCTCTCTTGGCTCTTTTGCCATTTTGCCTGTCGTCTTTCGTTTCCCTGAGATCGAGCTGCTCTCTCGGCTTTAGGACTCTTCCTCTGTCGGTTTGGCCTTGGCAGCTTCAGCTTTGCCCAGAGGCCTCCAGCCCCGGTCTCAGCCCCCGGCTCAGGCCTTGGCTGGGCCCCAGGCTCTGGGCCGCATCCCTGAATCCAGCTCCCGGTTCCCATCTGCTGCTGGGCCCTTACAGCATCAGTGGTGATGGTAACGTATTTACCATCGGGGGGGAGGTTGGGTTCGATACTGGTTTTGTACGTATTGGTATATATTTGCTTATTACTATTGTTATTATTATTTTTCATTTTTTAGTAAAGCTGTTCTAGTTTCCTTTCCTAATGGATAAGTCTCTCTCCTTTATTTCCTTTCTTCCCTTTTTGGGTGGGGAGGGGGAGAGAGCGTTCTTTTGCAGATTTGGGGGTGCCCTGACCCCAAACCGTGACAGAGGGGTTGACTGTTTTCAGACACTGAGCCGATCTTTGGAAGGTAAGTAGAAATTATGCATTACTTGGAGGTGTCTGCATTGGCAGTTGTGAGCTTTGCAGCTCTCCAGACTGGAAACTGTGCAGTCTCATTAGCAGAGTTGCTTCCAACCTGAAGTACAAAACTTAACAGCTTGTCTACTCCACTGTACTAATATTGGGCTGTTTCATGTTTAGTCAGTTTTAGCCTGGACTAAAGTGAGCCAATCTCACCTTTCCTTATAAATCTAGGTTAGCTGTGTTTTTTCACCTAGAATAGGTATGAATATTTATACAGAGTAGGGAAAAAAATGTAAAAAATTAATAACAACAACAAAAAACCCCAACAAAACCCGTGTATATGTGTATACTTATTTATGTTGGGGTTTTTTTCCTGACTCCTTAGAGAGTCTTGGTACGCTATCACTCTCCTGCTATATCCCATTCAGGCAGTTAACCTGGAGTCTAAACAACCATTGAAGCAACTGGACAGAATATCGCAAGTATTTTCATACAAAAGCATAGAAACTGCAGGAAGTTCAAGTAAGATGAATAACTTGATTATTAAAAAGGACCTTGTATGCAGGTGAAATTTCCTCCCCATATTAGAATTGCTAGAAATTCAGACGTGAATTTTGCAATTTTAGGCTCTTCTGTATCTTCTTATATCTTTCCACCAGAAATTGCAGTACTCTCCAGGAAGAAAATAAGAGATCTTAAGCTTAATACATCATAAAGCAGTTGAACATATTCATGTATAAACGTACTGTTGGAACATTTTCTATACTTTTTTTTTTTTTACCTCTAGAAAATAGTATCTGGGGAGATAATATGAGCTCTTCCATGAACTTCACATGTTTGTTGTTGAACTTCTATGAAAAAGGCTTTGATGCTGAGGAGAAACAAAACAAAATAAAACAAGGAGCAGTATAAGCACTGGTGTTCATAAACAGATGTGAAACTTTAACTATGTTGTCTTTTCATAGGTCTTCTCTGCCTTTCAGGATTATTTAGTCTTGGTTCTTTCTGATATTTTTAATATACTCTTTATTTCTACTTAATTCCCCCTAGTTTTATTCCTTTCAGTTTGGGAGAGAAAAAGAGTTAAGCGGTTTTCTTTCTTTGACAGAAAATGTCCCTAGTCCTTTTTTCCTCTCAGGCTGAATATATAAATCAAATTCATCTTTGACTGTTTGGATTATGGGTTCTATGTCTATTTTTCTACTTCAGGCACATCTTCTCTCTTCTGGCATAAATCTGAGCCTATATTTATACATTCCACATGTTGCCTTCCTATAGTATTAGAAGCAGGCTTGTGACACTAGTGACCCTCAAATTGCTTAGCTTCAGTTTGCTCTTAGATTTCAGTCTCTTTGGTATTCCCTACACTGTGCAGCAAA
Organism: Todus mexicanus; assembly: GCA_013389965.1. Classification (NCBI taxonomy): domain Eukaryota; kingdom Metazoa; phylum Chordata; class Aves; order Coraciiformes; family Todidae; genus Todus; species Todus mexicanus. Next base: position 18,873 of record WEIS01010478.1, read on the forward strand.
ATTTGTCATAAATAATTAAATTGTGTATTTAAGTGTGCATATATGTGCTGAGGAGGACAGTGAGAATAGATAGAAGGTGAATTAGTTACTAAATTGAACAATCCCTGAAGAAATTTTAGATAATCACACATCAAAATCTATTTCGGCTCTGTGACCTTATCTTGAAAAATATACTAACGTTTTCTTTACCTCGGTGAATTTGAGGTAGCAAAAAGGCTGCATAGAGATCAAACAGAGTGAAGCATCACTCAATAAAAGTTGCTCTCAGTGGAATATTTGGGTTATAAGGTGCTCTTACAACCATTTCTAATTTCATTGAATTCCTTTATAGAAATGTTCGTTCTTTCAGTGACTGGAAAGGCATAGTATGAGTTCGTAGGCCAGTTTCTTTAACTTAAAACAGAGATTTCTATTTCTTTTTTTTTCACTGGTGGATTTTTGAACATGTTCAGAAAAATGTTCACGTATTAAAGGTAGTTTTTCATAGAACTCAATTATGACCATATGATATATAATTACCTAAAAACAAAGAGAGTAAACAAATTCTTATGATGCTTATCCAGTTCTGTCACGCATAGTGACTACTAGGGACTAAGAAAACATCTTCATCTTTAGACAGGCATGTGGTTATTAGGTTTAACTGAAACCATGGATTATTATACTTAGTTTTGTTCATTTTCAAGAGTTTTGCATTTCACAACAAAAATATATGTTTCTTTTTAAGAAAAAAGGACAGGATGAAAGGGGAGATTGTTACCATCATCCTATATCATGCTATAATTCCTAGTCCTGTTGGTCTCATGCCAGGCTTCTCTGGATGATATATCCCATAAGGATCCATTTAATGACTAAGAAAGTGCAGACTAATATCTCATAGAAAACAGTTACAGATCAGCTAAGGAATCTCTCTAGTTTTTCATCAAGTCTTTCATCATTCCTCAAGAGGTTCTTGTGGCTGCAAGGTTTTTGTGTGAGGTGACCACTAAAAAACGTGACTGCTAGGGCAAATCTGAGCCATCTGACCTGATCATGAGTCTCAACAGCACTGTAGGAAAAAGCAGTTCCAGGTCAAATATTCTTTGTCTGTTCATTCAACCCAAATGAAAAATTTATTAGTATATCCAAAAAAGTCTCTTTCAATTGAAGATGACAATGGTTTTCTGATTGAAAATATTCTCAGAATTTCATTTCAAATGTTTTTATGGCATTCATTGAGTCAAAAATATATTCGAGTATAAGAATGTATTTTGCTTATTCTATCTAACAAGTCTTAATTTCTTTTGAGATGTAGTCTGAGATATAGCATAAGGGTGAAAAGGGAAATGTTCTGATGTTTTAATTTTGCCTTTGAAATTCCATGCAGCTAGGCACATCAGCGTGCTTACCTGATCCGCAAAGGTACCCGAGCAAGCTTTTTATCTGAGTCTTGTGGGATTTGGATTCCTAACTCAATTAAATCCATTCTATTTCTTTAGATTTGCTTCAAACAAAACGTTCATGCTAAACTTTAAAGTAAGCTTTGGTAAAAGGAGCAAAGTTTTCTTCTCAAACTCAAACAGTAATGATTTTCATTTCCTTTGCCTAATGAGATTAAAGTACTGAACTACTGTATTACTCTGGTGACCTCTTTCTCTTTGGTAAGCTGTCTCAAGTGTGGCAAACATGGCATAAGGGAACAAAGGAAATGTCAAAATAGGGAGCAAAGATTTACAAAATTTAATATCTTTCAGAAGGTTTAGCTTCTAGACTTAATATGGACCAAAAAAAAAAAAAGCAGCAAGGAAAATGCCAGTTGCTATAATAATATGGGATCTTCTAAAACAGAAAAAAGTGTACAAACAGATTTTTAATGACTTTTTGTAATCCATGGAGTGCAGATTTACTGCAGTTAATATTTTCTCTTTAAAGTTCAGTTAATATTGTTGTTCGTTGCTAAGTCTTTCATGAGATTCCTATTGGCTTTAAACTACCATGATTTGTGCTTGGTAACAGCTACAGGAAAAAAGCATATATCATAAAAACTTTTTCAATTAAAAATTAATTTCCATTTCATAAGCAAATATGTTCATTCTTTATCAGTTTGATGATAAAGTTTTGCGGAAGCATACATTTTTCTCTCCCTCCACCCCCCACCACCCCACTGTTATATATCACTTTTGGTAGTCATTAAAAAACAGTATATTTTATGTAAAAGAGGATATGCTTTAGGTAACAAATTGTAAACTGGCAATGGCTAAATTTCTTACTTTGTATAATTTGTATTTTCAAATTGTAATGGTACTGGGTCCTGTATCATGTGCTGGTAGTAAGCTTAAGAGTAATATAAAGAATTTATTTTTTCATCAAGCCATTCACACTGAAAATTGTATAGGGCTCTTAGGATTAAAAAGAAATGCAGAAGAGAAAGAAAATGTGTCCCATTTTGAACTTTGGATGCTTGTATACGTGTTCACAAAGTAGTACACCACAAGTTTAGCGATATCTGTTAGCAGTGTATACTTTTTTCAATTTGCAAGGGTATATAATAACACAACAGGCATCTCTGTTTGTCCTGAGTTCAGCTAGGTTAGGATTAACCTTCACAAGCAGCTGCAGCATTCAATACCATACTAATACCATGTCCAGTATACAGGGGGAGGGCTGTCCCAGTGAGGGCAGGTGTGTTTTCAGCATGGGGACCTCCGTGCATGGCCGGAGCAGGGGCGGTGTGTTGCTTACCAGTAGAACCTCATGGTTTATATCACTCATTTTATTTTTTTTTTATTATTAGTAGTATTATTATTATTACTATTATTATTATTATTACTACTATTATTATTATTGTTGGATTTTTTTCTGTGTTGTTCTGCTAAGCTGAGTTTCACAAATATTTTTTCTCCCAATTCTCCTTCCCATCCCGCAGGGAGGGGATGTTGCGGGGGGGAAAGTGGTGAGCGAGCAGCCATGTAGTGTTTAATTGCCAGCACAGGTTAAACCACTACACTGTTAAAAAGGACAGCTATGCTTTAAACTAAATGTGCCACTTGCTGAAGAGACAGCTACATAGTAGGTGCAGCTTGTGGGGTTTTTTTCTATCTTTAATCATTATTTGCACTTGTCTGATGGTAGGGCAATGCAGATCCTGGACTGACCTACCTGTTGAAAAACACTCTTGTCTCCCAGTGCAGTGGTGCTTATTGCCAGGCCACACCTTGATGTTATGACAGGCCCTTCCAGACCCCTCTGCCTCCATGCCTCACTTCCTCCTCCCAGGCTCAGGCTTTGGGTCCACCTCTGCTCCACCTACCTGCCCAAGAGTATGTATGGCAAGAAGACATTATTCTCTCCTCAAGTGTTTAAAATACTTCTAGAGTGTCTTGATGGCACCATACATTTGTATTAACTTATTGCTATAAGTATTGACATCGTATCTCTGCCCAAGAACACCGTAATTACTAGGTCCTTTCTTTTGCATGCAAATGCGCACACAGTTAATAAAATTGAAGAAGTCGGCTTTGGGAGAAATAAATAACTTTGTCATATTGAGTACAGAAAAAGGAAAACTTTCCTAGAATTCCTTCATGCTCTTAAATGTTATAATGTATTTTAACTTCTGTTTAATTGCAAATATAGATACAGATATCTACCTGACACATAGATAGCTTTAAATGAAACCGTATATACAACTTGAGCCTAGTAGGACTACTTGTAAGTTGTAGTCATCAAAATTGCTAGGAGTCATGTGCAATCAACATATACTTTGACAAAGAATAGTCAACCCAAGATTGTTTTCAAGATATTAACTCTGTCCCAGTATTTTAAGACTGAAAATAATGTAGAACAGATTAATAAACAGAAATAATTATTTTTTAAAATATGTACTATTGCTGGCCACCTCATGGCCTGTGTATGCTTAGTAATTATATAGTTAGAGCATTTAATCTTTGAAATTTTAAAGTAAAAAATGATCCTTTGATTCAAAGTCTATTTGAAACACATAGTGTTTCTTTGGGTCTTGGCTCTTCTGAAGCACTCACTGCAATCCTTTTCATTTCTGCACAGTTCTAGTCACATAATCATTATCATGCAGCTTAAGAAATTTCCAACAGCTAAGCCACAGCAACAAGGTGTTTGCACTCTTCTATGCACATGTCAAAATTTGATTAATTTTAATCCTCTTGTATTATGAATTAATCTGATGAATTTTCTCATATTTATGCCAAGTGGAGAGTCATCACATATTTAGTTATCACAGTTCAGTTGATATTCAGCAACCTCTTTGTGATATTCAGCACTTGTGTTCTTTGTAGGAAAAAAGTTTAAAGGTATAAAGTGCATCTGCTACTCAAATGCACTGAAATTCCTATTTGAATAAATCCTTGATCTTCTTCATAATCTCCAAAATGAAGCTACTGGAGAACAGAATGCATTTTCAGAAGTAGTTTCAATAATAACAGATTATGGAAGAGATTAAATAATTTGCCATCTGCTATACAACATGATACACCCATATGACCCAGAGGTTCTCTTTTCTTATAAACCTTCTTTCTAAAATTAATCCTGATGTGTGCTTGTTCAGTTTTTAGAAATTAGTGTAGCCACTTCCCATGGTACTTTCTCTTCAGGTTTGGTTACTATTTTCTTTTACTCACTTGTAATTCCAGAGTGTAATACCAGACAATTTTCTCACATAATAATGTTGAGATTCCATATCTTAATCATATAACGAACAAGATGAATTGTGTAACAGTGGCACTTAGTAGAAGTTATCTTTCAAAATAAATCATAGTATAGTTGGGGAGCAAGGAGGGAAAAAACCCTGCAGTGCACATAGATGCTCTAACATCCACATAAGAAACAGAGGATGTAGAACTGTCTTCAAATAAAGATGTCTAGTAAATATAACAACTAAGAAAATTCATTTCAGATGGGCACTCATCACTATTGCAATTTGATATCAGGCTTTGGAAATTAATCTAGTGGACAAACTCATGTGTGTTGTGGCTGTTGATTATGCTGCCATCTCTATGCTGCAACTGTAAATATACAGATGGCTTCTGAGTGAAAATAAATTATTGGAAGAAGGTAGCAGAGAGAAGCACACAAAAGATTATGGATCTGTGTAGTAAGTGTGACTGGAATGGATTTATTTTTATTCATAGCAGCATGTATGGAGCCAGGTTGTGGATTTGTGTTTCGAATAGAGCTAGTAACACACCAGTGTTTTGACTATTGCTTCTCAGTGTTTGCACTACATGAAGGCTTCAGGTTTTTCCCATTCTATTGCCCAAGGCAAGTAGGCTGCATGGGGTGGGGG
>WEIS01010488.1:0-12933 GCA_013389965.1 Todus mexicanus
TACACGTGGTGAAATGAGAATAAAATCGCAGAAGGATGTGTGAAGGGATTCATGTGAGATGCAAAAGGGAAAATGTAATATACATAGAAACACACTTTTAGGTGGAGAATCAGCAAGTTTACTGTAGTTTTTATCTGTCATCAGTGTCCAGTTGTGCTTTATTTTTTTTAAAAAAATATATATAATCCTTTGAACAGTGTTTTGGTTTTTTTCTTCCATTTCTTTCCACCTACATTTGTTCTTTTGGATCTTGATTATAATACTGAAGCTAAAAAGGCTGAATCGACCCCGATGTATCAAGTTCCAAAGGTTTGCTTTGAAAGCAATGAAAGTCCTTGGTTAACTGGAATGTTTTTTGAAGTTAGGTCTTGAATTGAAGGTGATGTGTAGGGAATGTCTGCTACTTGGGTTCCTGCTTCTTCCTGCACTGCTTTAGTGTTGCCCGTTACACTGTTATGTGACTGACCTGGGCAGTCCCCCTCACACAGGAGCAGGTTGGTGCTTCAGATAACATGACTCTTCCCAGAGGTTTTGTGTGGCAGGGCAGAAGCCTTGAACCCCACATTGTATGAGTTTATTTCATTCCTCATGGGTATAATGAACTAAATTAACTCGCCCAAATTAGTCTAATAAAGCTTTTGATCCACTATAAATAAACTTCTTTAGCTCCGTGGGGAACTGAGGGCTTTTCAAAATGTGGGTTATCTCGGCTTTTATAAGGAAGATGTTTGTGGTGGAAGGTAATGGCAAGATACTTAAAGGTAGTCCCATGTTACTATTCTAACCCTGACAAGTCAGTGATGCTATAAAACGTAACAAAGATGTGATGAAATCACTGTGCTGTTTATGTGTGCCAGGCTTGCTTTTGAAGTACAGTCTTCCAGCAAGCCATTAGTTTGTGCACTTAGGTAGGACATATCTTCAAAAGAGTTCTGTTAATGAAAAAGCTTTTGTGGAGCTTTGTTTTCTTCGCAGTTTGTCAGGAGGAGAAAGCTCAGGTAGTGGGATTGATAGACTGCCTAAATATGAGAAGTAAATATTTTGGAAAAAAGTTGCATTTCTTTATACATTTGTTTCTTAAAATTGAACTGTGTGCGTTGAATAATGCTCTTTCAGTTTCATTACTTGTTTGCTTTCGTTTAAGTATTTGTGATGTCTTCATGGTTAGATAACGTTGTTAGTGCAGGATGTAATGGGAAATCAGAGCCTTCCTTGTGTGGAGCTCTTCAAGCTTAAAATACAAATTGCAGTATTTCTGGGGCAATCCTGCAAATAAACTTATAATACAGTGTGAAATCAGGCTTGAAGTCTCAATTAGTCTGTCACTTGCCATAGAATATCCTGGGCTTCTGACATAAGCAGCTAATACAATGGTTATAGTTAAAACAATAATTTAAAATCTGTGACTGATTTAACCTCCTTTCCCTGCTGGCATGGGTTGGCAATGATGGCTTTTATTGCGGGATACCCTGGGGCCATGTTGCTATTTGTCCACCTCCTCTCTGCTGCGTTGCTTTTTACTTTACTGCTTTCTTGCTGGAGCTTACCTTGTCTTTCCTTTGGAAACTAGTATGGCTTTAGCCCTCTGTGAAATCTGCTAGCCGTGTACAAATCTCAGCTCCCTAAGGCATCTGATTGGCAGGAGACATCTATATTTACACAAAGCCCAACCTTTTTGTTACTCTTCTGTCCTTCCTCCTCTTCCTCTTCCTTCCCCAACCTGTTGTTGGAAACCATATATAGTCTGAAGTCTTTGTGTCCCTGACTGGAGCCTGTAGCCTCCCATTACAGAACATTGATCTTGTGAGGCGACTTCCGAAATCAACGGCACGTAAGTTCCTTACATAGCAACAGCCAGGTGAGAATTACTGTTTGCTGTGATTAACAGAAGGTGCTGTGTAAGGTGGAGTCCTCACGTAGATTGCGATAGAGCATTCTGTAGCCGCTGCAGCGTGAAATTGTACACAATTAAAAACCAGATGATTCAAAAATTGCTGTGATTTTACAAGTGACCACGCTGAAAATCTGTGTCAGCTTGTCTGTATGTATGACATATTGACTTTGTCTCGGATAATCTTCTTTAATGTACTGTAATCCACAGGCTCTCCTGCGGTGTCTCGCTCTGGCTAGCACGGTGGCTCTGTGTTTTGTCGTGCCCTATGTCTTCTGTGTTTCAGGCAGCGAGATGTCGCTGAGATGTGAGGAGGAGGAGAGGAGGTGGAAAATAACAATTTGTCATGAAAACCTCAGCTAATGATGAGCTGTGCAAACAGCAGCAGAACCTTTTGCTTTTGTATAGACTGTGAAGTAGTATTAGCTTGCTCAAATTTTGATAAATGTGTGCAGAGGAGTTACAGTACAGATTTTCCTTAAATAACTTAAGAGCTGTTCAGAATTAGACTTCTAAAGCTACTGTTTTAATGCTTAAATGTGAGATGCTAAAATGTTATTTGGAGTCTTAGGTGTAACAGACAATGCGTAGTGTAACTTTCTACAGCTCTTTCTGTTATGTGCTGTTTGTACCTCAGCTGGCTTTTTCAAATTTTTATTTTTTGCTGATATATTTGGGAGTTTCAAGGAGAAATACAGAACTTTAGAAATGCGCTTAAACTGTTCAGGTCTCCTACACGTTTATCAGCTGTGCATTACATGCTTGCCAATATTGGAGATGCTGTAAGTGAAGCCATGGCTCTGTTGAGAGTATCAGACCTCGAGGGAACACAATATAGGGCTCCAAATCCCCAGGATTCTTGAATAATCTAGAGCAAGTTTCATGGCCTAGGTCTTTGATTTCATCACCTGTAATGTGAGATAATAATTCCCCACCTCAGAAGCATGTTGCTAGGTTAAAATGTTCATTTTGGGTTCAGGGATATTACCGAAATAGGACTTGTATAAAATTAAGAATCAGGAAACACATTCAGAGCATAGCCTGGAGCTTGCTGGCAAACGCTTCTGCATTAGTAGTGACTTTAGAAACATTTGGAAATCTGCATGCAAAGGTCAGTAGGATGTTTTTACCTGGAAAATAGTACAATGTTTCCATTTTTGATAGATGTAGCTATTGATGTCTAATCATAGAACAAAAAATGCCACTTTCGTACTTAATGACCAAAATCCAGTTAGGACAGACAGGTGACTTGTATTAATATTTGTTGAAGACAAACATTAAGTAAAAAAATTAGTTATTCTAGGAAGTCTCTGATCTTCCATTATAGTGGCAAGTTCCATTTTACCTATTCAAATAGCTTTTCAAATGGTAAAACCCCCCAACCTACGCCTATTTCAGAAACTTGAAAACTGAGCAGCTGCTCTGCATTAGCGCTTGCTCAGTCAGTGAGCTTGAAATAGATTTGCTAGGGTGTTGCATAATCCACTCTACTCATATTTGATAATTATAAGCTACCCTTGCTTTATGCAGCATTATGCCTCCTAAGGAGATACAGTATAACATCACTATCTTGAGAATAATGATCTTTACTTACCTGGTGAGATAAGACTGAATATAAACCTTCACATGCTCTATCAACCAGCAGACCTCTTCTGAAAACTAAGCCAAGAATTTGAAATGTCTCCTTATGGCTTAACCCTGGCAAGCAACTTTGCTGCAGCAGAATGGGGAGAGAATTGGAAGGGTATAAGCACAAAAACTAATGGGTTAAGATATAGTTTAATAGGTAAAGCAAAAGCTGTCCATGCAGGTAAAGCAAAACAAGGGATTCATTCACTACTTCTCATCAGCAGGCAGTTGTTCAGCCATCTCCAGGTAAGCTGGGTTCCGTCACTCATAATGGTTATTTGGGAAAACAAACACCCTAACTCACAGTGTCCCCCCCTTCCTTCTTTCCCAGGATTTTACTGCTGAACATGATATTATATGGTCTGGAGTATCTCTTTGGTTAGTTGGGGTCAGGTGTCCCAGCTGTGTCCTCTCCTAGCTCCTTGTGCACCTACTTGCTAGTGGGGCAGCATGAGAAGCAGAAAAAGGTCTTGACACTGCAGAAGCACTATTCTGCAACAGCTAAAATATCTCTGTGCCATCATCACNTCTGTGCCATCATCACTGTTTTCATCACAAAGCCAAAATCACCATGCAAGCTTCTGTGAAGAAAATTAACTCTATCCAAGCCAAACCCATATATATAACTCTGTACACATATTCTCTGCTGCACCAACTTATGGCCACCATTGAACAGCTAGGTTGGGCTTTCTAGAGAAAAGGAAAGGAGTAACTTGGTTACCTTGTCAGGGTATTCTGCAAGGCTTCATTTTTCTGTGGAAAAAGCGATCGTGTGTTAGGTTGTTGGGGTTTTTTTTAAGTAATTACAAAGTGCGGAAGATCCATCCTAATGACTCGAACATCATTCTCACTCCCGTGAGTCCAGCCTTCAGACCAGTCCCAGAACTCTCTTAATCAGCGGTCTGCTGTAATCCTGTCATGAATTTGTGTGTCCGCCTTTTCCAGTAACCTGCTTGTAGTCTACCAGAAAAAAAAAACACACTGACATTTCATTGGTATTCTATTGATCTTATTGGTCTGATTTTGTATGTTTGGAGAAAATGCAGCACTCTTTTATTTGGGACCATCAAGCTTGCTGAAAAGTTGTAAGCAAGGATATTCATCTCTTAGTTGTAGGTGGCATAGTATTGCTGTGTGTTGTAATTTTAATGTGGTGATGTTTTGTGTGGGATTTTTGGAGCTGTATGGTAGGCATCTGATACAGAGAAGATAGTGTTAACTCAGAAAGCAATGGGAAATTAGAGATGTTACTGAGATCTCATTAAGTTAAATCTTCTTTACGTGTTATGTTTTAGAAAATCTTCATGAGACCCAGGGCGAAGGAGGAGGAATGCCTGTTGCTTTTGATGAGACAGGGGTGATTACCAGAGCCCACTGAAGCACTTTAGATCTGAGATACTCTTAAGAATGTTTTTTAGCAGTAGGCAAACAGTAGGGTGCTCTGCAGTGTTTTGCATTATTTTGAGAATATGCAGAACATGATAATCAGAATATATAGCAGGTTGTGGATTGTTCTTGAGCATTGTATAAATCTGATTAAATCTTGCTGCTCAGAGCAGTTTGTAGTCCTTGTTGTTAACCAAAGAAAATAAGAAAATAAGGTTTTCATAAAATGAATACCACTGAGAAATAAGTAGTGCACATGTTTTAACAACAGAGGCACCCCTTTGGCTGCTCTGTAGGTCAGTGGTTGTGTACTCACAGCAACTCGTATTTTACCCACTGAGGTAAAGGAGAGGGACATCTCTGAAGGTACATCTGTTCTGGAGATTAGTATGTCTGCCTGGGCCATGTACAGAAGAAATGGTCCGTGCAGGTAGTGGATGTTGAGATATTGGCTTGTGGATAAATGCATCTCTTCCATTCTTCTTGCCTTCCAGTTCCTGATCCTCATGTTCTGAGCAGTCAAGTATTGACCTCCTCCTTTTATTTTATTTTTTCTTAAAATCATTCCTATTTCGTGGTAAAAATGAAGCAGAACTTGAATCTGCAGTGGTATATGCTGTTGCAGATACTTTTTTACTTCTTTCTTTTCTTAAAACCCACTCATAAGTAAATATGTAGCTGTTTTTCTCAAGACTTCTAACAGTATTATAACTTGTGGCAATACATATGCTGTTTACAAGGACACCAAAGCAGTGCCTAGAAATGGCTCTAGGCTGCAGTTCAAATGTCATCAACCTCTTCATAACAAAGCTATCTTAGTGCATGGGGGACAAGTAAGACTGTGATTGGTAGAAATGTGGTTAGGTGGTGTAATGCCACCAGAATAAGCCCTGAATAAACACTAAAAGGAGCCACTCAAGTAGAAAAGAGTTGTATTACACTGGTGCGGGGCATCAGACCAAGCCTGTCTTCATTCCGGAGCAGTTCCACACACATTCCTGAATGCAATAGTCATACAAGTGATTTGTTTAGCTTTCTATTTTGTTCTGTTTGATTTGTAAACTAAAGCATCCAATTTATTTTCAGTCATATTCCTACAAAATTACATGGCTTGAATGCCTGCTTACTTGATTGCTTGAAAGCTTTCACCCATAGAGTTTAGCTGTTTAATTTACGTGCTCTTAGGGGTTATTTTTTCTGAATTTGGAGTTCATATTTGAATGCACTGCATTATATTCACCTTGTTTTTATTTTATTATCTATATTTTACTTTGGGTGCATCAAAGTTTTTTGTCAAAATATGTATTATATTTTTTACTGCTTAAAGTATTCTATTTTCTGTTGATTCCTACCTGGGTATGCTCTTAAGATAAACCAGCTAGGCAAAATAAAATTCCTTTTGTTCTTTTGTGTACATGTGCACCACTTTGAGATAAGGTGTGGATTTAGATAGCTGACACTATAAAGAAGAGATTTTGGCTTATGTGAGGTTTTGTCTTTAATGCAGGTCTTTTTTTTTTGGTTATGTTCTGCTTGCTTGCCCCTTTGCTAGCAGAAAAATTACAATATTCCCCCCTTGCATAGTTTTTTTTTTCTTGACACTGGAAAGCATAGGAATATGGAGCGTGACAAGGATATTATCTCTGCAGTGTTCAAATAAGCATCTCTTGTTCCTACAGAAATTTTAGATGTCCTGCAGACTTCTTCCAGTCTGAAGAAATGCAGGGCTTTCACACAGAGTTGTTGACAGCATGGAGTTTAGGGGTGGCTTTATCTGGTACCTCTCCTCTGGGTTCCAAAGCAGACTTAATGCAAGAAGAATTCCCCAAAACACTGGTGTGTTAATGGGAATGATCCTCTTGATTCATGAGATTAGTGAATAGCAGAGCTTTAAAAAAATAAATTAAATCCCATTGTGTTGTAGGACTTTGATTTTGTTCTGCTGTAAATGACCCAGCATTTAGTGAAGTATTGCAGAAATACAAGGCTGCCTAATAGGGGATTTCTGTCTCACAGTGTGGGCATTTCATATGAACAGATGAAGTTGGTTTCGACAGCACAAAGTGACATTATATTATGGGCAAATGCATTGTCATTCTCTCAGAAGATTAATGGTTTCAGTATAGTGTCACAACCTAAGGAAAAGGTGGGGGCTGGGTTCTTGGGTAGAGTACATAAATGTATACAGATATTGAAGGTATGGGAGGGAAAAGTAGACAAATGCTTTTAACAAAGAGGGGAAAACTGCTTTTAAAAGACAAAAGGATTGTGTAAGCTTATTTCTTTTTAAAAAGTAAAAAAATAATGTCCCAAACCAACTCCTCCCCCCCAAAAAAACCCCTTGTTTGCTTCTGTTTTAGAAAATCTAATGAGGCCCCTTAAGAACTATGGAATCTCATGGTGAGCATGTTTTAATTTAAATTAAGCTTCTTTACAGATTTACTTGGTATTGTGCGGGAAAGCTTAAGATTTTACTTTGTTGTTTTAGCATGTCTATGGGTTTCTTGATAGAAGAGACTGCCCCGGTTGTGTGGAGAGGGCTCATGGTCATGTCAGCTGTTGAGAAGTTGTTGAGACAGGTAAGGACTTAAGTATATATTTGTATTTCAAACTAATTAGTTATTTAAAAATGCATTTAACTGATAGATGAGTGTTTATGACATCATCTCATACTGGTGGTGAGCATTTTTATTTCTTTGTCTTCATAAATTCTAAAGCATTTAATCTGAACTTCAGGTAAGAGAAATAGTTGACACTTCTTGTGTTTACCCATCCCTTTCAAATAGAGCTGTTCTATGCATTTGATGAGTGAATCACCCCAATTTGTTTTCCTTCTCGTTCCTGTTTATGAGTCTTTATGCAATTATTAAAATAAAGAAGGGGGTTGGAGGCATTTTGAAGTTGCCTAAGCATGTGAATGTATAGGTGTTTCTAGATACCTACAACTGTATTCCCTTACGTGCTTGTTAATTCATCAGCACTAAGAATCCTTGGATGGCATTTGACATATGACAGGTACTTGAAAATGATTACTATCTTTGTGTGATGTAGATAGGTTGTTAATAAATTTCCTGGCATATGGAAGCAGAATATCTTGACAGATATTTTTCCCCCTCTTATTGTGAATAGATCTCTAAAGCGGTAACAAGACAAACAGCTGAAAAAATGCGTCAAGGTTGCATGTTTAGACTTTGAAGTGACCCAGATTGTTCAGGGCTGACATCATTCCAGGGATTTAATCTATACAGCTTGGAGATCACTGGGTTTCTGTATGTCTTTAGTAAATGCCTCCAAATCTTGTACTCCCTTAATGACTGAAAAGAAGTTTTTTCAGCTTTTCTCCATTTTTGCTGAATTCTATTCTGAACCAGACTTCAGAATAGTGGCAGTCATTGCCCTAGTCAAAAAAGCCACATATCTGCCAAAATTTCAGGAATAAGATCTTTGTCTAGATTTGGCCTTTAAAAATACAGGGTATCCATGCCAATAGCTGTGGAAGCTGTTCTGACCTTTTTGTGTGTTGCATTGCCTTGGCCAGGCTCACCAAGTCTGCAGCCCAGAGCCTCAAAGGTAGAGCTCGAGTTCGCACCTGCTGTATTGGCTGACTCCACCCTGGGAGACTGAGGACTGGCAGGCACTCCAGTGCCATAGCTTCAATCAGGAGTATCCCCAGAAGGGCAGCGTGTGCCAGCATCCTTGTGGAGGGTGTGTATGATGCCATGCAATGAGCTTGTTGCTCCCTAGCAACGGCGAAAGCGGTTACATGCTGGCCGATTGTGCTGTAGGAGTGAAACAGAGCCCAGTAATGCTTGGGGCATCAGTGTTTTCCCTGGCAGTGGAACCTGAATTCTAAAAGAGGAAGGCTTTACAGCTGAATTTCTTCTCCCCACCAGCATTTTGCTTCTGCATTATTTATCTTAGGGTAGTCTTAAATTTGTGTTGGAAAAAGTTTTTTGTATCTCCTCCGACGAAGAAAGAATCTGAGAGATCAGAGGGAGCACTAGCAGGTTCTATCTGATATGCAGATGGGTTTTAGAAAATATCAACTAAATTTTCTGGACTATCACGTGCTACTCCGGTTTTAAAAAGTGTAATCTGTCTTCTGATTTGGTTACTAGTCAGTCTCAAGAGAGGGTTGACTGTAAAACCGGTAGTGTTACAGCCTTGGACATCTAAGCAAGAGAGGACCACGCATGTGATGATGTTTTTAAAGACACTGTCATTCCATTTTATATTAGAAATAATTTTGTGATCTGTTGGGGGCTTTGCCATTTTTCCTTGTTTTCTTCTGTACTGGTTGGTCTTAGCTATTACCTTTTGTTTGACAGGATAAACTTGCTTGCAGGAGTGAAACACTTGTGTTTGTATTTAACTTTCTAAAATCATGTTCTCAAGAAATAGCTGCTTTAGCTCTATAGCTACTACAAACCATTTAAATCTAGATTTATAGTATAATATAAGTGTAAGGAGCTTGTGTGCATTCAGACAAGCTGATGAAATATTTAGTTCTTAAAATAATTATGTCAGCCAGATAGAAAACTCAGAGGTTCGCAGACTTCTCCATTAAAACCACTGGTGATAATTTATAGTTAGGTGATGTTCTTAAACAGAAGATGCCCTCCACCAAGATTTTTTGTTCCCTCTGTAAATGACTTTGGATGCTGGTTTGGTTTATTCCATAGAACAAATCTATTTTCCAGAGTTTGTCATGCTTCAGATACTCTAATAAAGCACTGAAGGGCCTGTTTTCCAAATTCATTAATGGGGGCTTGTTAACTGATTAACTTGTTAACTCATAATTGGTCTGTGCTTGTAATGAGTATTTGTGTTTCTCTTACACTTGCGACTTTTATAACTTGTTGATTTCTCTGATCTTGAACCTTCTCTCTTATTCTACATGTGTTGTCAGGTTGAAATACCAGCAGAGAAGCAAAAAAATTCAATATGCAGCTCATCATTCAGCTTTCTATTAAAAAAGGGCCCATAGTACAAGTGCATACTTCAGTCTGTAGTGTTCTCCTTGCATCTTTTGTCATTTCAATGGGTAAAGTTGTATCACTAGTAGGAACAAGCCTTACCTACATGACATGGATTATAGATGTCAGCAATTCTGTTAAGTGCAAACAGTCCCCTTGGAACTAGCCCAAAATACTGCTCTCGTTTCCAGGCAAGGGACCTCTGATTGATTAACATCTATAACAGGATTTCTTACCCTGACATCACATTTTAACCTACGTTTTTGCAGGCTAGACAGATCTTATCTGGCAAGACTCTTGTACTTCTTCCTGATGATACTCTAGAGCATCAAGAATATTTTGTGCATTGGCAGCATCCATGGTATAGTGTGGCTATAAAGTAGAGCCTCAGCACTGTGAAGTGTATCATGAGCATTAAAGATTCCTCAGATGTAGCTGATAAGGATGAATACATTTTCCCAGAAAGAGGATGAAGCTTTTCCCAGAATGGCTCAGTTCTTATTATCCAGTTATCATTCCTCCGTCCCTTGCTGCTTTTAGCGCCACTTTAGTGCCTTTGTTTTAGAAAAGTTATGTATTGAAAGAAAATGAAAATAAGACAAATTTTTAGTAGGAGGGATATAATTGGAAAGAAAAGAATATAGGGAAGTTAGCAAAAAGCTAATTAGATAAAACTTCCAGTGCAGAGCGGTTGCACATGAGCAAAGAGAAATGATGCCTTGCACGTTGAAGCATGGGCAAGCTTTATCCCCTGTAGATTAATGTTGAAAACCATAAATTCAGTAGAAGAATGATCAAAAAAACTTCATTAGCGTAACTCAAAGCTGAATAGGGCTGAATAGTCTGAGGATCCAATCTCGTCCTTTAAAAAACCCTTGAGCTCAGTTTTATGTGATTATTACAATTGTGCATTATTTTGGAAGTTTGGCTGGAGATGGAGATCTGATGTGCTACTTCTGAAGCTGTCCTCTACTATGAGAAGAACTGCTTTGAAACCAGCACTTGCGAGAGGTAATGGTGGTAGTACTTATACAGTAGATTGTGTATGTGTGAATATACATATATGTGCTCAAATGTTTTTTTGTAGCATAATTCTCTGAAGCTTAGTTATTATACAGAAGTATTTGTAGAGTATTGTGAGTTACTTGGAATAGGGAAGATGCAGACAGATGGAGAAATTGTCTTTGAAATATTGAGCAGACTGTGGGTTGTGAGGTCTGGAGTATTTCAGGAGCCTCTGTGAAAAAGCTGCCATAAAAACAACAGTGGAGTGAATGGAACAGCGAAAATTTATGTTTAAAGATTTGGGATTAGATTAATTTGGAAACAGCAGTAGTATTTAATTGTTGGAAGGCAAAGACTATGGAGGCTGTATTGTTGCTGGTTTTTGATCATTGCCTAAAGGGGCCCATCTCTGTGGAGGAGGTTACAGGAGTCCAGTAGTATTCTTTTTTGATGTATGTTAGTAAATTATTACGTGCAGTTGCTACTGTTTGAGAAGTGTGTATGTAGTTATTGGTATTCTCCTTTCCACCACTTAAATTGGAGGCGTTGCGTGTGTAGATCTGGGGACAGTTTTCCTTTAAATGTGGTTTGTTTTAGGTGGGTGTAAATGCTGTACTTGGGAGGACAAGAAAAATAGATAAGGTATTGAGAGCAAATGTATTTATATCTGGTAAAATAGCTACCGTGCTGTTCTATATATGGCGTCTGCAGATGCGAGTCCAATGTCATTTATCATGTGTGTTTGTAACATGCTGTGTTAAATATCATAAATTCTTCAGCATATAAATTTTCACAGTTTTGTACCGTCTAATTTGCCTGTTTATAAATAGATGTCTTCCAAATGGAACAGCGGAGAAACTAGGGGAAACCATTCCAAATTAAAAGGAATTATGTGTATCTGATTTGGAAGCCATACACGAGAACATTGTCAGTAAGGTAGTTAGGTACTACCTCTAGTTACATACCACATGCTAGGACATCTGTCTGATTGATTAGTATGGTTTACTAATAGTTGTCCTTTGGCTTCTGTTTTTGTCCACATACTGTCTTTTGGCTTGGAAGTTTCATTCTGTGGTTACATGATGTTCAGCACAGAAATACAAAGACTTGTATTTACAACTTCCAGCTAAATCTAAACTTCTTCCTTTGATACTTTTCCACATTTGTGAAATAAATTCTTTTTTTTTTTTTTCTCCTGTTGAGCGCAATGAGTTTGTGTTTCAGGTTCACAAAATATAGGTGTGTGTCAATGATACAAAATCTGTTAAAAGTCCCTAACAGCAATGTAAACGTATGGCTGGCATTCACTGCAACTGATATTCATCAGAACCTAAATATCTCTTCCATTATTTTTCATTATTAAATCTCGCTGTTGGTGCTGACCTTGACAGTTTTACAGTCTAAATTGGAAAAAGAAAAATTCAAAGATGACAGCGGAAGGCATCTTCAAAACGAGATTATACGTGTAAAATAAGTCCTTTATGTCCAAATGTTTTAGAAGACAGAAAAGCAGGAATGAGTTCAGGAGTGGACTCTGGATGCATGAATTTGAAGGCTAGCATGTTTTTAAGTGTTTGCTGAACAGGAATTCTAGGGGTGCTCGCTTGCATGGAAAAATTCAAAATGCCGACTACTAAAGACACCTAAGGGCACACTTCTTTTATTTTCCACTAGTAAAGGAGCATGTTCTTCCGTTCTAGCTGCTGTAGGTTAGCTATGAGTAGGGACATGGGTATTGCAGTACCTGAAAGGCTGGTGCCCTGCCCACAGGATTGGGTGGTTAAACCAAAGCCTAGGCTGGAGCCACTGCATCCCAAGGATGGTGGGAATCCATCACTTACNAGCCACTGCATCCCAAGGATGGTGGGAATCCATCACTTACTGTTCCCAGTGGTGCTATTTGGGGGGAGTTACTATTCCATCCTGGATTTACTTTCATACTCTTTGGCACTGTCTTAGAAGAATAGGTGCAAGCCTTAGATTTTAAGGATAGCAAAAAGTTCTACTTCAGGTTCGTGGGTTGAGCAAATTAGTGTAAATTTCTAA
>WEIS01010496.1:0-10912 GCA_013389965.1 Todus mexicanus
AGAACACACACAACAGATTGGAGGCACACAAGAGCATGACAACTGCAACAAGCCTTCAATATTTTCATTTCGCTCTTAAATTTAATTTTCCCCGCACTACACTAAAATAAATAACAGCAAAATAAACATGGCAGTTTAAGAACTCTTAACACTTAAGATCAAAGTCAGATAGTGATTCAGTTAACTTTGACTGTTCTGACAAACCATTTCAGCTCCATACAAGCTGTATCATTGAAAGGCAGCTGGAGATTAGCCTGACATGCCATCATACAAGGCTGAAGATAAAATCTATCGTCTAGTCACTAGAGTCTGTCAAGATATAGCACCCAGGAAGTCCAACAAGAACGGAATTTGGGAAACTGACTGTAGGCTAATTTTTTACCAAATCACTGGACACTGGCAAGCCAGAAGTTTAGTCTGCATCACAGTTTGAGGTCTTTAGATATGACTAGCCAAGTCTTTTCCCCTTTCAGAAAAAGTAAAACTTAATAGGAAAAGTCCAAATTTATATTTTTGATAAAAACACTTCACATGGAAGATGCAATAAATGTAATTGTTTGATGCTTTTTTCAAAAGACAAAAGTCTGACATGTGACAGTACACCCCACTGCATTGGAAATGCATCACAAGACGTGCTATCGATGGGTGATCCTATCCACCAGAAGGGTAGGAACCTAACTGTTGCTGACTTAAATCTCAGATTCTGTGCAGAGTGACAGCCACACTTTCACAGGACAGGTGTCTGTGAGACACTAACACATTTCATGACTGTTCCTGCATGGCTGGACACTATTATATCGCAATACTTACGCACTAAGAGCTCCACCTCCTTTTGCATGTCCATCAAGCTTAGTAACAATAACAGAAGCTACATCTACTTTATCTTTGAAAGCTTTAGCTTGAGCTTCACAAGCTTGGCCAATGGAAGCATCCATCACATAAACAATGTTATCTGGTTGCTAGGAGAAATGAGAGATACATAATCAATTCCAGCTTTCCTAAACAGTGCTGATGCATTATAATCAGCAGCAAAACTTACTGTAGCCATGGTATGTAAGGTCTGTGCAGCTTAACACAAAAGGACAACTGTTCTATGAACAGCATCATCTAAGGACCATCTGAAAACTTGGATGCTGTATTGCTGTGTGAAAGACTTACCTACAACACAGCCTATTAAGATTTAATAGGTTTATGGTTATTACTTACGTTTTGAGTGATTTTAGCTAGTATCTGAGCCAATAAGCTAATTAGTATTTACAAGCAATTAATGGCTAACAACATCTTCCATTCATTTTTACATTAAGAGCTTTAAGACATCCACTCCTCTGAAAATAAGATAACCATTAGCAGGGGTCATGCGGGGAGTGTCGTGTTGTCATATAAGACCACAGAATCAAACAGCCCGACTTTTTAAAGCCATACAAGGAACATCAGCTTCATTTACATCTCCTAAGTGTAGAAAGTTATCCAATCACCTTATTTCAGGGCAATTATTTGTGACAACCACAGAACATTTAGTACACATAGCTACAGCAAACCAGATCAGACTGGTTCTTTTACCTAGTTTCTCAATGCAATGAACCTTAAAAGGAAAAGTTAAAGCAGGAATGGTAGTCTAGTTCTGTGCAAGCATTCTTGAACTAGATACAAGAACTAAAACTAACATGAACCATCATGCACTGATCATCCAGCCCTTGTTTATTCATATCTGTTAATACTGATGCATTCCAGAGAAGCAAAATCCACACAGAACATTAGGAGATAAACAGAGAGTAATTTGACTACAATTTATTTAACCTAAGTTATCGTATTTCGTGAAAGTACTCACTATGGCATTAGCAACTTGCAACATCTCTTCAAACAAAGAGTCTTCCTGTTTGTGACGTCCACTTGTATCAACAATAATTATTTCAAAGTTTTCATTCTTAAATTTCTCAACACCTTCTGAGGCAATAATTACAGGATCCATTTCTGTGTAACTGACCACAAGTAAAAACATACATAAACATACACAAGCAATTCTTTGTTGCTGAATTAATTCAAGACTGTAAACCTGTTAACTGTAAATCTATCTGGATTTCAAGAGGTAATTCCTCTAATGTCAAGTAAAAACTGATTAAAAATACACCTTCCTAAGCCCTTTGTCCTCACTACTCAGCGAACCGCAGTGCAAAAGACTCTCTTGCCTGTTGAATACTGCAGTAATTTCTACTAGCCCTTCTCTGAAATAAGATTTGACTGAGCACCTAGACGATACACCTCCAGTGAAACTTTGGGGTAAGTTATTTACTGCTTCATAAAAGCTATTTTAGGTCCACTGCTGCCTCTACTTGGCAATAAAAATTAATGGTCCAAAAATCATATCCTTTGATCTGTAAAGACACGTCCTGAAATATCTGAATGTGTCTGGTAAAGGGCTATAAACTGCTATATCCCAAGAAAACATTCCAGGGAATTATCTCTGGATGCCTGATCTCTTCTTACGCTATCCCTACTTGCTACTACTGGCAGACAGGCTACTGAACTAGGCAGAATTTTCATTTCATCAGAACAAATATTGTAATAAAATCTAAGTGATCAGGCAACCCTGAATGGGGCTCAGTGTGAGATGCTCAATAAGAAACAATACATCACTGCAGTTGAATCATTCCCCACACCGATTCTGAAAGATGCTTACCTCCCATAAAATGGAATTCTTGCTTTTGTGGCGTTCTGCTTTAACTGGTCAAAAGCACCTGTAAGACAGGTATAGTCAAGGGACTATTAAAAAAAATAATTAAGAGTATTAGAGACAAAGAGCCACATCATTACAGACTGTCTTACCTGCTCTGTATGTGTCTGCACATATTAAACATGTTTTCCAACCCTTCCTCTGATAGAAGTAGGCTAACTGTGAAAAGAAATCCGAAACAAGTAGTTACACCAAAACCCACTGGAAAGCATGACACCATGTTAACAGCTTAGAAGTCACAGAAGTACATACAGACACCAGTCAAGTCAGCCTGCCAACAACCGAGACCACTTAATAACACTGTGCAAGTATCAAATATTAGCATCTCTTTTTTAGAAAAGTATGTTATCCTAATAATTATTAGTGACAAGGTGAAAACTGCTGCTTGACTCTGTGTCTGATTCCAGTTTCCTGAGCTAGTAATGACTACAAATAATTCCAGTTCCCATTTTACTAACTCCTGGATTCCGCTCATTTAATACTGCAGATAGGACTAGCTTTTCGAAGCTACCTAAAGCAGTAATACTTCAGTATTAAGTGCTGTAATGGCAACAACTTGTGCCGCTCCTTGTTTCTTTACAAAGAAAATTTGTAGACATCTGTACAAAGAAATTTATTCCAGAGGAACAAATGTATTTCTGTTGCAAGGACATGTTTTAAAGCCATGGATGGAATCCTTATTTTCTTGTGACACTCAGCTTCACTGGGATAAGGTACATTCACAGGACACTGGACTGACCAAAGACAAACTTCCAAAATATAGTTGGCCTACAGAAGCACTAGGCAAGTCTCGTGAAATCAGAGTAGTGGTATATTCGATGTAACCTGTGTGTGTGAACCTCAGAAGTAGATAACTGAAAAAAGCAACAAAACCACATCAGTCTTTCTCCACAGGATATTTTTTCTTCCCAACCACCATCATGAATAGGTTAAGCACTGATTCACAGCATTCTTTTTTAGCCTTAAAAATAAAAATCCAAATTTCCCCGATGAATTTGGGGCTGGAAGAGGTTTAACATCACTCATATATACTTAACCGAGATATCTAACACAGAGGCCAACTTGCACTGGTTCCCCTAAACAGGTAGTGGAATGAGACTAGTACTATGAATGGAACCTGTCTTAAACCCAGAAAGCAAAGAATAGAAAGAATCTTTCTTATCCATATAGAGTATTATTTCATCAAGAATTTAGATTCTAAAAAAAATAAATGTTGAAATCCTATAAGCCATAAATTACCCCAAAAGAGTATTACTTTGGACATTCATCTTATCTCAGAAACCTCCTTGCAAAAATCTCTACACTGTTATCAGTTAGCAGCGCCGATACCCTGGAGGGTAAGAAGACGCTGCAGAGGGACCTGGACAGGCTGGGTCAATGGGCTGAGGCCAACAGTATGAGATTCAACAAGGCCAAGTGCAGGGTCCTGCACTTTGGCCACGACAACCCCATGTATCGCTACAGACTGGGGGATGAGTGGCTGGAGAGCGGCCCGGCAGAGAGGGACCTGGCAGCGCTGGTTGCCAGCCGGCTGAACATGAGCCAGCTGTGCCCAGGGGGCACGGAAGGCCAACGGCATCTTGGCCTGTGTCAGGAATAGTGTGGCCAGCAGGACTAGGGATGTAATTCTGCCCCTNCCACCTCCCCCAAGATAAAAAAACAAACCAGCGACAACGCAAACAGATCCACCACAAATTACCTTTGAACAGGTCGTCGTTTTACCACTTCCTTGCAAACCAACAAACATTATAATATTCTGTTTTCCTTTGGTAGGTGTCCATGCTTTGACTCCAGGATCTACAAGCTAAAGAACAAAGTATAACATATGTTGCAGAAATGAATTTCAGTCATGCTAGGTACCTGCTTTTATATTCGTAGGAGCAAAGCAATTTCTGCATATTCTAGTCTTAATCTGGCTTTAGATGCTTGCTGATTTACAGCAAACAGCAACAGCTCAAGCAAGGTATCTATAGTACACAGTGCTATGCATAATAATTCCATAACAGTAACAGTGCTCATTCCTTTCTAACATCAAGCGCCAAGGTCAGGGTGGCCTGTATATATGGCACAAGTGTAACCATCGACACAGGAGACCTTCACCTCACCATTACTGCTCAAGATGGACCTCTTCTGGTGAGATTCCTACAGTACAGACTTTCTAGGATTGCTGCCTCACTTCTCGAATGAGTATAAGGTACATACGTTCCAGAGAGCCAGATTACAGAAGCACAAAAGATTGTACTATTAGCTGGAAAGAGCACAGAAGACTGATACCCAGCTGCTGATTTGACCAAGCAGGTAGAGAGAAATGTTGCCAGGAAATGCTGTTACTCAAGGGTTTTTCCAAAGACTTTTAAGTAGTTTGAATAAATCTTCATTCAGGTAGTGAAGGTGTGTTTCTGGGACAACCAAAACCAGTCCAGAAGCTAATACTACTTTAGCCTTCAACAACTGAAGCTTAAAATGAAGGTAGTCTGAGAGATGCCCAGGAATTAGTTTCAATCAGAAGAACACTAGCATTTGCAATAGCAAGAAGCTTTACAACAGAAAACAACTGCAGGTACCACACAATAACCTTAAAGCTTGGCTTGCTACTGTACTACTCCCACACTCCAGGCTGTATGAGAAAAGTGACGTAATACAGAATTTTGAAGTCCTACCTTAACAAGTTCCTTAAAGACAGCATGCTGAATCATTTTCCTTTTGTTAAGGCCAGATGCCATTTCTTCCAGATCAATTGCAGACCTGAGTTTAGGAAAACCATGAAACACGAGTGTAACTTAAAAGCATGACTTTAACCCAGTAAATGAAGTCTTCCCAACTGATACAACACTCTGATTTGCCTTGAGTTTTCAGACAGGACATATTTAGGAAGAGACATGCACTGCAGATACTACTTCTGTATGTAGGACAAAATCATGTTTCTCAAATACTTACATCTTTCAGAATCGCATCTACATGAATTACACATCTGAAAATAGCCAAGGTAACACAGATATATTTATATGCAGCACAGCACATGTGAAGATGAGGAGTCAAGGAAGTAACAAAGAACTTGTTTATTATACCACTCAGTTGATGACAGCCACAGTTTTTTGAATCCTAAGACTGTAAGAGCAGTAACTGGCTAAACTTGATAAAGAGTCTTTTGATGGAACCAGAAAGACATTTAGTTCAAACTGTGTTTTCCTGCTAAAGGTAAACTGGGTGTGTCTAAAACCATATAAAGTTAAATGTTAGTTACATCAAATTACAACTTCTACAAATATTAGAAGTTAAAACCATTTTGGTTACTTCACTTACTTGACATTTTCTCTGAGTTGCTTCACAAGTTTAATATTAACATCAGCTTCCAGTAATGCTGTACATACTTCTTTCAGCATAGCATTTAAAACCTTTGGAATGTAAAAGAAAAATGGCTTTAGAACACACAGTATTGACTGTATTAGTTGAAAAAAAGAATGTGAAACTGTGTTTAAGATATAACCAAGGCTTTTCCAAAATTGAATGCATGCAGTCCTATCATTATATTGACTGCCACAAAAAAAAGAAAAAGAAAGGTCTATGCATTGGTTTCTATGTAAATGCAATTTAAATTTGAAAGGGTAATAGTGGAAAAGAAGGGTTCTCAAATTTGTAATATGCAAACTGTAAGGAAGTAACACAGAACACTTCCTGTTGCATTAAGGACAACAGCAATTCGTGTGGTGGCAAGACTCCCCGAACTTCCCTGCAGGTAGAGACAGCTGTAACAGAAAGCTAAAAACAAATCTCTTAATGCAATCTCTGTAAATAAAAGTATTCCTTAAACGCAAGGTGGACACGCTGCTGTCTGCATTCTCTGCAGAAACCGGACTGCTGCTCTTTTAAGGAAACAGGTGCCTTGGTTAGGAACCCAGTTTCACAGCTCTAAGACTTTTCAAAGTGAAAAGTTTTGAACAAAAAGATGAAAGTAACACCTGCATAAATGGTCTCACTTGCATGGCTTGAGCTCTTGCAGGAGAAAAGTTTCTACTGCTTAAAGAAAACTGGGCTATATTTGATTCAGGATTTGTTATCTCCCAGATGAAGATTTATTAAAATCTTTCCTTTATGCACAAGTTCCAACACTACAACCCTCAATATGCCTAATTTTAGTTACTTTAAGCCACTTGTCTGCCTACCTAAAAAGAGTTTCTAGCAATTTATTTACTCAGAGGCGCTTCTAAACCATCATGCATCAGTCAGTTTTCCATCTTGCTTTTCAGTCCATATGACAAAACCCCTCATTTATAATTTCAAACCGGTAATTAAAAAAATACAGACTATACCAAGCCAAACAGCTTCCAGAACCACACACTGTATTGGCTTGGACATAAAGGCAGCAAACCTAACACACCCTCACATTTCAGACAGCTACGTTTACACGGGAAGCTCTGTTCTTCCACACTTCAGCTTCTAGCAGCCTAGCACACATCTCCACAGAAACCAGAGTACTCCACATAGTCTCTCAGCCTACCTGCACTTAAACTTAGGCACAGTGTCTCCACCAGCATCACCTCCTCAGAACACCAAGCTGCATAAGCACGGCCACCAGGCTCAAGGACCCTTTGCCCATGCAACCCACTATGCCAGAGGTGATTATCCCATGTCTAAATCTGGTTGTAAGTACAGGCATTACTAGCAGGGGGTTTGAACCTCTAGCCAGGAATTTTACTTGAAGGAGAACATCAACCTGCTTCAAGCTTCTCATTCGCCTTCGAAAACTTTTTCTGAGCTTTGTTTTCTAAATGTTAATGCTACCACATATGCATACTACATACCTCTTCATTGATAATTGTGGCATTGCTCAGCGAGCGTAATGCTGAAGTTATTTTTCTTCCAAGATCTGCTAGAACCATTTTGGCGGCTTCGAGTACAACTCAGAAGAATCTGGAAAACAATTAAAAAATAAATTTAAATCTAGTTGAAGATATGTCTTCACAAATTAATTATTCCAATATCTTTTGGGTTAAGAAACCTGCTTTGCATTCCAGAAGGTGTAGAAGTTTTACTTTTTTGGAGTTATTTTTAGGAAACATTGGCCTGAAGTTAATTTTAGGCTATTCTGATGGCCTACTTAAGACTAGAGATATCACAGTGCAATTAGGGAGCATTTCACCATTTGGAATACCAGTGCATTGAATTCACCATGAAAAAAACCAGTCCAGACAGACTTCCAGGCAGCATGCTAATTGCTTTTTATCTTCTTATCAGCAATATGCTACTTGACAGAATAAAATCAAGCAGAATAGTCTAGAAGCTCTGCATCCTGCAAAGGCAGTATGATCAGAAAAAGTATTTTGCTAGCAAAATTGAAGATTTATGGGTTCTATTTTATCTATCTTTTACTAAGTCAAGCTGAACCCTGCAAAAATACTTGCATTTTAATACACGTCACATGAATTTTGTTTATTAACAACTTTACTGGAAAAACAGACTATTTTTGTTCACTACACACAAATCTTACACGAGCCTAAAGCATACCACAACTTATAGAGAACAAACCATTAAAAGTTAGTTTCTGAAGAGTATACACAGTCTAGTCAACATGCTAAACCACGTCCTATACAAGCTGGCAAGATATGTAGGACATGTGGCAGAAACAGCAATCTAAAATTCTGAAATAGAGCAAATCAAAATTTGTCTAAAGAGAAAAAAGTTGCACCGCCACAGTTATGGCTGGAACAGAGCCCTCGGATACAATTTCACAGTTTTCTTGTACCCAACCGAAATGACTCCCTTGCTGATAGCTGAATTCTGCATCTCACATTTGAGCTCCTTTCAGAACTGAAAGCAAACTTCCCAATAATGAAAGCCTCTGTCATCAGAGCAGCTGAGAGTTAATAAGATTTTCGTGACTTCTTCCTTCCATCTCTGTCCCTCAGCAAATGAGTAGAGAAGAAAACAGACAAAAAAAGACTGGTACAGTAAAATAAAGAACACATCATTAACTACATTCTTATTTTATGTAAGAGAGAGGGCTGCAGCCTAAGTAATAGAGAAAGAAGCTCATTATATACACACACTGAGACTTACCAGCTGCACAGCCCCCCAAAAGCAAGGCTTATATGTTTCTAAGTACACAGATGTATTCCAGAGTATATAAAACAACTCCCTCATGTAAGCCAACCTCCTGACTGCTTTGCTTAATTGAGAATTAACATTGTGACACAGTTGGCAGGTTAAGTAAATAAAAAACACCAAGAACCAACTGGCAGTTCAAGCCCCTCAATACTGAGGCCCTAGCACACAACAAAGCCTCCAGAAGTTTCAGAAGATGTAGGAGAAATAAATTCACTCTAAGTAAAGGTCTCAGGTGTTGCAAATGATACAAATAAATATATTTACAGGCTATAGATTTAATGCACATTGTACAGGCAATTCTAAGTGACATACATTGCCGTGCCATCTTGATATGTAATAAAAAAACATTAGTCTGTGCTTGCTAAGGAGCTCTGCCTGTACAGTATTTGCAGATCAGCACACTAATAGGTATGGAGGTCTGTCTTACTTTGCTGGAAGAGAACTTCTAGACGACATCTCAAAGGGGAAAATTCTGAGTTTTCCTTATAAGACACACAAGTCACTTTCTAGCAGTATAATTCTGAAAAAGCATTAACATGATCTACCAAAGGTGTCTGTCAAACATATGTTAAGAAGTTTTTTCAAGCTCACTTCCCATGAAAACCAGAATAATGCAAAAAAAAAATCAATTAAAGTAGCAAGTTTTTAAAATATTGAGCTTTTTGCTGCTAAAACTGCAGCCATGGATGAAACTTAAAAACACCTGGGTGTAAGAGCTAACAAATTTGATAGGTTGACCAACATACAGCACAAAGGTGAACACTCAATATTTAAAGTCAGTTTCGGGAGTTCTACAGATACCCAATACAAATACAATTAGTTAATTATGTTCTAATAAATAAACGTTTCCACTCTAGAACTCCGAAAACTTCTTCCAACAGTGATACAACAATAAGAATAATTCAAACACTATGCTAAGGGGATGAGTTTAAGCATTTTAATATCAACTGCTTTCTCTATCACGTTAAGCATTTATAAGCCATCAGAAATACTAAGGGATACCAAGTATAAAAATTAATGTAACTTCTCACATGCAGCCTACCCAAGCCATGAGCCACACTAGACAAAAATCCCAGATAAATTATCTCTCAAGTAGCCAACTTGGGCGGGCAGGTAGCCAAAGGGGCATTAGCAGTGACCGCGCCGCACAATGTGTATATGGTGTGTAGAGAGCACCTGTAGTTCTGGAAGGATTTTAGCTTTAACAAAACAATCCACAAGCGCTCCAAACAGGTTTAAATCTGGCAGGGTCCCACAGTAAACAAGCCAGGCTCTATCACGCTGGCCTTGTGCTCAGCAAGGCCGCGAGCTCTACACAGCCTGAGCTGCCTTCAGCAGAGGCAGCCTGGTCACCTCTGCACTGTGCTCCCAGGTCATTGTTCAAATGCACAGAGTCCCAAGACCTCTTGCCTCGCTGCTGAAAAGGAGGCGTTTCAGGAATGAAGAGGCAGCTGAAACAGAGAGGATTTTACTAAGCCATAGCAAACCAACAGTGAATCAACTCTGATGAGGCAGATTGCCTATCCCTGCCTGCCCATCTGGTACAACCCTCTGACCAAAATCTGTCTTGCTAAACAAGCGGCACTTTTTAATGCACAGAGCTTTGAAAATATAACAGCTGTTTAAAAGTCAAGCAAAAGAAATACTTCAAGTCTGCACAGTAAAGTTACGCTGCATATATATACACGCGGGTTAAGGTCTGCTCAAAGTCTTATACTGTAACCGAAAAAAAAGCTGATTCACAGGTGGACATAGCTGGAAGCACTGCAGTGACCCTCACACCCAGCTTACTAAACTGCACCTTCTAGAATTACCCGGCAGCAGGCCAGGCCAGCAGGCACTGCCCGAGCCGCAGCAGGGCCTGTCTATCCTCGTTTCCACAGAAAAGGAACAAAACGGTGACGGCGCAGCTTTCAACAGGAGCCCGGCCACTGCCGCTGCCTCGGAGCACTCCCGGCGGCCACGGCCGCGGGCGGGGCTGGCCCGGAGCCCCCGGGCAGCGCTTCGGCCGAACCTGCGCGGAGAGGCCGGGCCCGGCTCCGCTCCTGGGGGCGGCGAGGCGCCAGTGGCCGCCGC
>WEIS01010508.1:0-19786 GCA_013389965.1 Todus mexicanus
AGGGTGATCAGCCATTGGAATGTATTGCCTGAGGAGATAGTGGAGTCATCGTCCCTGGAGATGTTTAAGAGGAGATTGGATGAGGCGTTTAGTGCCATGGTTTAGATGATGGGTTGGTTTTGGTGTTGGGTTACAGGTTGGACTCAATGATCTCAAAGGTCTTTTCCAAACTTGTAATACTGTGATACTGTAAAAAGTGAGCTATTGCTGTGATATCAGTACTGTTGAAGACTTCTAAAATTCTTGACATCATCAAATAAATAAAATATTGGAGTTCCATCTCATTTGTTGGTCTGGATGTAGTGAGGGAAAAGAGACACTGTAGACTAAAAATATCTTATTAGCTTTTAGTGCTAGCATATTTTGAGGCTGAAGTGGCACTGCAAAAGATGAACTTAGCTAAGGAGTAGAACCTTGGTAGGAGAATATCGTCCTGTGTTTGTGGACCTCTTTTAAGCTTTGTGGACAGAGTACATTGAAGATAGAGAAAATCTATGTGTTGGAAGAAAACACTGGAAGTTCATTCTCCAACACACTGCCTTGAAATTTCTGCTACAAAGGAAATTTTTTTGTACTACTTTACAGGCAAGTACTGAAATTTGGGCTAACAGGGACAGGATGCTAAGTGGGGTTGCAGGACCCCTGTTCATTGCAAGCTGCTGTGGGATCTGACGACTTTGCAAGTGTTTGTGGCCTAAAATAATCTTAGGTCAGCCAGTAGATTGAAGTTACACACTGGGCTTTCAATCCAAATTTCCTCTGAAAACTCAAGTGAGGTTAAAACCCCCCCATACATATATCAATGCTTGTGCATCCTGCAATTTCATTTGTAAGAACTGCCAGATTTCTGCCTGCACTGCTCTCTATTTGATACTGTAAATCACTTCTGATATATTTGAAAATGTGGTTTCTCTACTTAGGGGCTGTCCTGAGTGCCCTTCTTTCAACTAAAGCTTTATGTGAAAAATCTCACTTTAACTCAGGAAATATTTTGTACTCAAATAAGTGATTTGACAGTACTGGGCAAAAGCTGGACCAGTTAATGGCCCCACAGCAAAAATAAAGACAATGGTCTCCAGGTTACTGTGTGGCTGCTTTTTCTCTGTCATCCGCTCCAGTCTGGTCTTCCTTGTCATTCTCAAAGACGTCAAAGAATCAAAGTTTGAGGTTGTCTTGTCTGAAACCTGTGTATTTCCCTCCGGTCCCAAAGCTGCTACTGGCTGCTCCAGCACTTCTTGTCTTTCTGCTCCTAGCTGAGTTTTAGTAGCTTCCATTTTTCAGAACAAAAATGGACTTTCTTCCTGGGGAAATGGTAAGCTCATCATAGTATAAACAGGCTCTTAGAGAGTTACCAGATGAAAACACTGATCAGGCTTACGGACACTAAGTATGTCAGGCGCAACATATGTGCTGGCATGTATTGGGGCAACTCCAAGTGCAAGACAGTGCAGACAGATTATTAGGAACAGTTCTGAGAAAGTCTTGGATGAAGTTCAAATCACTGAAATGAGTAATGCATTTCAGATTTGGCCAAGAAGCAACATTAAGCCTTCATTTTGAACGGAAGGGCACCTACCATTAAATAACCTGTTTTCTCTGACACATCACTTTTTACCAACTTCCCTGTTGCAGCAATTTAATCACTGGTTACTTTTACTACCAAGGCAAATTGTTTTGTGAGGTTTGTGTGCAGATAGGATGATTTGTTTCGTATGTCCAAAATATGTTTGCTGCAGGCTAGGTTTGCTGCTAAGTAGATAAACCACATCTGAAGCACTAATGCTCTCATAAACTGGCTTTTGCTTTCTGATCATTTCTTTTAAACACAGCTTCTACTCAGCATCAAAAAACATTAGCACTTTTCAGAGAAACCAGATCCCTCAGCTTTGACACATGATTTAGCACCCTGATCATTACACAACACATGGTTTCAAAGTGTCTGTTGCAATTTTAAACATGTGTGATGCTACTTGAACTACACTGTCTTTTTCACAAACTGCCCTGGGGAGTTTATTATACATATTTTCAATCAGGTTTCCTGGTACTTGAAGTATAGTTTTCTCAAATAGCAGGGAATGTTGAAGCATTACATGAAACAAAATAATGCAGCATGGACTAAGCAGGTGCAACTTTCGTGGCCTGTGCTCCGAGGTGTTGTGAATTCCCAAGTGTTTTGAGTTATTCCAAGTTGGTTTTGATCTGTCTTATTCCATTTTGGCATTTGGACATAGTCTAAAAACAAGTATAACACAAATACCATGACTGCTGGAAAGCACCAAGAAGTTGTTTCCTGCCACTTTAATTTCCTGCTTTGGTATTTTGAGCCATTTGTGGGTGGCAAATTCCTAGCAGAGGCAGATTGAGCACTTCCGAGGTAACACTTGCTTATATCAGTATGGAGTTTTTCATGGTCAAAGGAGTGGGTGAGAGAATTTAGTTTGCAGTGGGATGTCCTTTTTGATCCAGCTCACCACAGGCCCACATAAGTGCTAGTAACAGCACTAGGGAGGGCTGTGGGAGTGAAAGACTGAGCCCGCAGGACAAGATGAGACCACTACTTTCAGCAGCAGATTAGATTCATAGCAAATTCAAATGATCCTGGAGGTACAGCGTGAGTAATACCCATTGCTCAGAGCCACTGCAAAACTAAACCATCACAGGCTACGCTTATTGCTGAATCAACTCCGTCTCACAGCTTCAGAAACACAAAGCTATGCTGCCCGATAGCAATATGAAAGAGTGAAATGTGGATCAGAAACTCCAGCCTACAGGAGGATGAAGGAACTGAAGCTCTCTACTCTCCCCTTAGTATCACGGACTGCAGCGCACTGGGAGGAGAAGACAGGATATTCAGACTAATGGCAGCAGAGCCACTTTGTTGTTCGGGTAACTGCTGGCAAGCATTTCTTCTTGATAGCAGGTTTTTGTGCTGGCTATCTTGAATGCTCATCCCTCCCAGTGACAGGTTTTGCAGATCCACAGTAACAACTCGTATGCTGTAGGTAGCCTTGCATCCCTGCCTCAGCAAGGGTGGCACTGCCTCGTGACACACACTGACCCTATGGTAATGGCCTGGCTAGGGCTAGCTGAAAGCCAGCTGCGTACTTCACAGTTATGAACTGAACTTTTCTAGCAAAAGTTGTGTTCTGTGAAGCCCCTTGATTGCATCAGCCTTGCTCACTTCAGCCAGACAGAGGAAATTATGGAGCTTCTGCAAAAAACCCTTTTCCTGGGAGTGCGTTCAGTTCACAGCAACTTCAGTAATAAAGCCTGTGCTAAATAAGAAGTAGAATTTAGTCCTACCTGTGTTAATTTGTGCAGGTACTATTTCCAGGGCTATTCCAAAGTAAATGGGATATTCCAGGACTATTCCAAAGTAAATGGGGTACCTGCCAAAATATCAACCCCTTTTACCTTCTGATTGCTCCCTGGTGTGCCCTTGTTTCAGGAGAAGGCTAATATGGAAAGAGTCTCGCTGCCTTACCTTAACCAGATGAAACGGGCATATGGTGCCTCGGGGGCTAGATCCAGTCATTGAAGTTTTCCTGTAGACACTAATACTTATTGGTCATGCAACCGAAGGACATACTTACTTTAAAATATGTAACTTAGTGAGATGAGCAAATCACCACAGGCTGCTTCAAACCCACTGTTCCAGATCTATAGATGGGCAAAGAAAAACTTCTTCCCTTGAAGAACAAAAGCAAATCTTGCCTTGTGGGTGAAAGGATGTAGCAGTATCATTGTCAGTGGTATTTTACTAGACTGAGAGTTCTATGTTGTGAAGGCTCAGCCTGAAGATATACACTTGCTTTTTTGGAGACTAAAAAGATCTTTTTTAAAAGAATCAAATGTTGCAGAAAGCTGCACAATTAATTAAATCCAAATTTCTCAAATACAGAGAAGAGAGTTGTTGGTTTGCATACACAAGTGTAATACAAAGGTCTAATCTCAACTGATTTTACCTTCTCTTAGGCAAGACATGCAGACCACAAATATGCCTCTGTGAAACTTTGACATAAATTATATTTTGAGTCATGACAGGAAAGGCTACTGATCAAAATAAACTCTGGCACTTTTGAAACATAGTTGCCTGACCCTTGGAAACACTCCTTGTCACTCTAAAACTTGTTATCCCACTCACACTCTTTTATTCTCATCTATTGCTATTTGTCAATAAGACACATATCACTATCACCAGTACACATACAAGCTGACCTGGCATTCTGTTTCTCACATGGGAGAGGTGTTTCATTGTAGACAGTCATAGTGATATAAGATGATGTGGGGTTCATAGGATAGTAATCAAATCAATGAGATCATCATTGACTTAAAGCAGAAAGCAAAACATATGTGAAATAAATTTTAAGCCAGCAGAAAGAAAATCCAGCATTGTCATCACCCCAGTACTCTGTCACCTGTATAGAAACAGTCCATGTGCACTGGGTGTTCTTGCCACCCACCTCCTAAAATCATATGTATGCTGATCAATCTTATTGTGCTTTTGTAAAGCAGAATTCATGCATGCTACAGCAACTGTGGCAAGAGTGCAAACCATCCTCATCCAACACGCTTTCAGAGAATGTGCAGAGAAAACAGTCAAAAGCTTTGGAAGGTTTTGGATTGGATTTCTGAGACAGCAAGAAGCTTTCATTTATGAGGTAAGAGTCCTTTGATATAAATGTCTTTATATCTCTAAAGTCTTCTTCCCACCTTCATAGCCACTTGTCTGATGTTGAAGACTGTTACCGTTCTATGGGAAATCCGACATCTGGGTAGTGGGTTTTAATTATGGGAGAGCTACCACGCAACATAGAAGCAGCTATTTTTATTTTGGTTTAGTGTCAGGTTTTTCTCACAAAGGGTGTTACGGAATGATTGTGAGGCTGGAATTTCCCCAGCTAATGTAAAATCCCTAGCTGAGAGAGGCAGAGGGCCAGTGGACTGAACAGAACTGAGACACTGATCATGGTATCTGCCTGAAACTGGAGCCAGCTCCTGCTTTTCCACTCCCTTCCAAACTCCTGCTGTGTCTGGCTGTGGATCCACATCATAACACCAGATCTGAGCCCTTCTTGCAGATCCAGATACAAATGTTTGATCTGGATACAGTGTGGACATGCAACTTTTCTTACAACAAATGAACTGGAGCATGCTATTTAAAGTCTGTTAATTTTATGCTTCCAAGGTAACAATGACAGAATGGACAATGCCTGAGCCACATAAACCTAACCCATGCAATTCATTCAACAAGTTGGTACTAGCAAAATGAGTTTAATCACTAGCAAGGTTGATCAGTACTTTGCATCATGGTTTTGTGGTAGCTCCTGATCTGATAGGAAGAGTCCTTAAGATGTTGTTGTATTAGCGAACCCCAGCCTCGAGCAAAGTATTGTAGTGCCCAAGCCATTATAAATCCTCTGGACTCCAATGTGCCAGAAGCGTAGAGCAGAGACCTTAATTTTGCACAGAATCAGAATAAGCCTGTCGGAGTTTATTAGTCTGGTCAATGCTGGAAAGTGGCTGAGTGGCCTTGGAAGTAAAATAAAGATTGATAATATAATAAAGATAAAGATTGATGAGATAATATAATAAAGATAAAGATTGATAAGGGAAGAAGCACCCAGTTCAAATATCTGTTATCTCTACCTTCCTATTCATCAGTTTCTTGATATTTCCTCTCTTCCCCAGTTTCCTACATTTCTAGTGCAGGCATGTGCAATACATAGCGCAATGTCTTCAGCATACTGGAGAAAGACGTAGAGTGAGAAAAGACAGTCAGGCAGCACATGCCTCCCCTCCAGTCATGCATCTTCCCCTAGAAAAAAGAAAGGATTACTTTGGTACATGCTGTGTTGGCTCTGTCTACACGCTTCTGGGAGGCAAGATCAAATCTACAGGCCAGATTCTGCCTGCAAGCTTCTAGCTGAGCATCCCTGCTCTACTTGTTAGAGGAGTGCTGAAAAGCAAAAGCTTACTAAATACAGATTTGGCTTTTGTCTAATGAAAAGGAATACCAGAGAAAGGAAACAAATTCCTCTGCATCCTACAGCAAAGATTGTTTAAAGTCCCCCGTTGATTCTGCGCTGGCAGCAATGAGGTCTGCCCTGGGAATGGCAACCTGTGGGCAGACCTTATGTCTGCACCTTACCACAGAGCGCATTCTCATTGCACAATGCAGCACAATATAAAGCGATGAGCAACAATGCCAGAAACAAGATAACTAGCACAGTGCCGTACTGCACTAAGCAGCTTCTCACAGCACAGTTCATTTGCTTGGGTCCACTGCCACACCGATGTGCTGACAGTTTCTGTTCCTGGAGCAACCTCATCCAGTGCCAGCCCAGATATCTGGCACCAAATCTCATCACAGACTCATGTTAACTGTGAAATTTAGGAGTGGTAATTACCAGTCCACATTTCTAATTTTCTTTACTCAAGTGCCCACTAAAAGTGACAGAGGGTTAACCATAGGCCCCCGTGAAAGGACTGAAGTTGGACTCGTGTCTTGGAACCTGGAGTTTGATGCACATAGTGAAGATTCTTGTTTATTGATGTCTCTCATATTTCTTATTCACCACTTCTTCCTTCTCCCTGCATGTGTTGGCCAGATCTTCTCATGTCAGCACAAAGCCACCTGTAAGAGGCACCAATGTCGTTTGTCCACGCAGTTTGCAAAGCTGACTAGTCTGCTTCTAGGCACAGCAGCACCAGTAACCAATATGGTCACTGAAAACCTGCACCAACCTGGTCTACCTCAGCAGCTCCTAATTCTGATCTTTGAGATTTTAATAGGACACATTCATTTTACCAAGGTGGATTCTTTTCTCCACAATACCCACTGAAAATGTGTCTGTGCCCAGTGAGACGCTCAGGACCGTTATGCCATAAAACACATCTCCAGGGGGTTTTGGCAGCAATGTAGGTCTGAAAGTTGAAGGAATATACTTACAACCTTACCTGTGTGAGAGCCTCACTTGTTTACTATCTGTCTAAGGAACTCAGCAACAAACTCAGATGAAGC
This sequence comes from Todus mexicanus, assembly GCA_013389965.1. Classification (NCBI taxonomy): domain Eukaryota; kingdom Metazoa; phylum Chordata; class Aves; order Coraciiformes; family Todidae; genus Todus; species Todus mexicanus. The sequence goes on from WEIS01010508.1 coordinate 7,025, forward strand.
AGCAGTCTTGAGGTGGACTCTATCATCAAAGCTCTCTTTCCCCTGTGGATGGTGACATGACTCATGTGTCCTCAAACCTGAGGGGAAACGAGCTGTGTAAACCTCTGGGAAATCTGGAAGCAGTAGCAGTGCTTTGTGGCATTGAATGCCAGGGCAGCAAACTCGTCTCTGTAAAATGTTCCAGCCTTGCAATATTTCAGCTACACACTACTAGAAAGCGTCTAATATTAAGCCATACATCACCAGAGGCAGGCTTCTCATTCCTCTACTGCAAAGGCGAAAGTAGGTAACTTGTCTGTGATTTATAGGGAAAACTTTTAACTAGATGAGTGCAACACATACCCCATGCCAGTGGCAGTAAATCCAAGCCCTCTGTGCTCTCAAGGGAATGTTTCATGCAGTAGCCTGAAAAATATGTGCAATGCCTTTGAAAATCTTCTGACTGAGGGCTTGTACAAAATTTTTCACCACCATCTTATGCGGTTACCTGCCTGTACTGGAAGACAACTACAACAAATGCAACTACAAAAATGCCCAGTATCAGGCTTTCTATCAGACTCCCCAGATCACTTTTCCATGTAGTCAGAAGGTTAAAAAGTTTATCAAAGTTATAAAGTCTGTCTTAACAGGAAGAAAAAAAATGAAACCAAAGCAAAACAGTAACAAACAAACAAAAAGAATGAGAGAAATTATTATATCTAGTGTTGAAAACGACACTTTAGTTGAAGGACTGAAGTGAAATGTTATTCCAGGACTTTGAAAGCAAAATGAATTCTTCTCCAGTAGGGTCCTGAGAAAGTGGGACTGATGAGCAGACAAAGTGGCTGGAGCAGGCAATGAAATGGGCTCTGGAAGGGAAAGAATTCAGCTGCCTATCATCAATTGTTATTTCCACTTTTATGGAAATAGGTTTAAAAAACTGTTTGGCCCTGAACAGGAAAAAGAGCTCATCTGAATAACCCCCACAAAGGACAGAGGGAAACATGGGAGAGGAATGCCTTTCCAAAAGCCAGGCTGTCAGATAGCAGAAGGAGCTGAGCAGAAAGCAGATCCCCATGGTGCAGTGTTTGGCATCCTGATGCAGGACATGTCTCCACCACTCCCAGTAGCCACACTGCAGTGGGGCAGGTCATCCTCAGAATAGGGAGTCAGCAGGGCACTCTTCCCAAAGGAAAGGTGTGGCCCTGCTGGGTTCAGAGGCTCATGCCTCTGCTTCTGCTTCAGCAGTGAGGGTCTATTTCTCCTTCTGCTCAGAACAGACTGTTCCAGGTACAGTTTCCTGGGAAGATAAAATAGACACCAATCTTTAAAGTAATGGCATTTGCCCCTGCCCAGAGCAATATAACCACCACTGAGAAAAGGAAGGGAAAACTAAACCACTTTCAGAAATCTGGGAGATGGCAAGTGTTAGCCGCTTTAATAGGAGTAATAAAAATAATGACTTCTATTAATATTAGGTATCCGATTTCCAGTGTTGAACAAGAAAAGTGCAATACCTGCCATTTTAAATTACTCTGTCATGTTTTCATTCCTTCCTTTCCTCCTGGGGTTTCAAAAATCTTGACAAAATGTGTGTGCACTCTTCAAATATTTCCTGAGGCCAGTGGGGTCCATATGTTCTTAGGAACAAGTTTTTCACTCTGTGGGTCATTCCTGATGACATTTAGATTTTCTGATTGGTATATATTGACAGCACAGAGCTAGAAGATGATGGGGATTTCCCCTTGCAAATATAATGCAGTATTTTATATAGTTTAGAGGTAAAAATAATATAGAATTTTACAAAGAGTAAGCAGACCAGTTCAGTCTTTGCATTTTGATTACAACCATGGCTCCTAAATTAGAGTGTCATTGTCAAGGTAAGAATGATATTTTATTTAAACTGCTGCTGAACATATGGTGTTATTTATGCCTCAGACATTCACAGCAGAAAGAATTTTCTAACTAATTTATGCTGTTAGCAAGTAGCCAGCAAAAAGATGAGACCTCACTGTTTTTACTAGCTAACAGTGTGCTGGTTTAGATTAAAATAGTTAAGGGATGTATTTTTTTTTTTAAGAAAAAAACCCCTACATGGATTTGTACAGAAACCATGACTAATATAAGTGTAGCTCTGTATCCTTCCTTTTCTGTCAGATCTTGCCCATGACATCGTCTCTGGTTCTCCTCAGCTACTCATTGTACATGATGTGCCGTGACCTTTCCCGCTATCAGTAGTTTTTGATGAAAGTATTATTTGAACAGGTTGGGGTTGGTTATGTGTGACAGGGGATGGACGCGTCTGTATGAGTCTGTGCACGTGCTGGGAATCATTAGCTCTTTTGCTTATATGGAAGACGAAACTGAGCTGAAGTTGAGTTTCAGGTCAACTTTACTCCTAAGTAGTGGCAAATAGTGTAGAAGGTTTTGTGAGTCAGCGCACTCTGGGGAATATATTTATTTATTCATTCATTCATTTTAGAAAAACAGGAAATAAAAGAGTGCTTTCAAAAAAGGCTTATTTTTGACAAATAATTTAAATACATTTCAGTTCTGAGTTCTCTCTCACTTTCTCACCTTCCCAGTGCCAAAGGAGGACTTGAGCCCATATATTTCATCTTAATGCACTTAACTCAGCTTTGTAGTTGGCCTTTAGAGCTACAAAAGCTCACTTAATTCAAAGCCGGGTCCACACAATCACTTTCACCAGAAAATGTATTTATTTTGTTTGAATGTTAGCACTTCCTCATATTAGAGAGCTAGATAGGGATCTGCAATACAATAAACCATGCTAAAGAAAAGCTTGATACAAAGATGTGATATTAATCTCTCAAAGGGAGCTGCTAAGGCTGTTAAGGGTGTGAACAGGTATGAATGGACAGCAGAATTTTGCTTTTCAGACAGAACTTCTAAAGTTTATCTGATTTACTTTTTTTTTTATTTTATTTTATTGTGTAGAAAACATATATGATATANGACATTAAGCACATGTTTATATCCAATTCAGCACCGTTATTAAGAATTTTCAACAGGATATGAGTAAAGTCAATAAATCTGGAAAACAGTCGTTTGACAAGTCCTACGACTTGCAGGAAGGACATCCAGTAATAACACAAAAAGGGGGTGTGATGTTTTCAAAGGCAGCATACAGTAACACCAGACTGCATCAGGAGGTAGTGGTATTACTCCAACACCCACGTGGATCAGCACGCTGTCTCTTTCTCTCAGCATCCAGAGATAAGGACTTTATTTCTCAAATTACATTGTTGAATGAAGTGTCTTTTGGCTAAATTATTCAGTTCATTTCTTATCAGGCTTCCAGCTTCATCAGAGGTGGGTTTGCTCTGGTAGCAGAAACAAGAGGATAAAAAGCTGGCATCCCATCCCATCTGAGAATTAATCCAGACCCCACTTTCCTGCTGCTTTTTATGTTTGGTTGTTTTTTTTCTGTTTGTTCCCCTGTCCTTATAATTCTTCATTGAAACCCCCTAAAACAGCTCTTATTTCTTTAGAAACCATTTGTTCAAAGTTCTAATACACAGGATAAGCTTTTTAAGTCATTTATCCTCAAATTCTGTTTGCACAGAGCAAGTGTGAGATTCAGAAGTGTGTCTGTGTGTGAAGCACATGTATGGCTGCAGACTCAGACAGTGGGAATCTCCAAATGGGTATTTCATACACTGTGGTCTGTGTGAAATGACCAAATTTCATCAGAATCTGCAGTTTTATTTATGCCAAGGCCACAGACTTTTAAAATACTTCATTATTTTAAACTTTAGCATGTGATTATATTTTTTTGTTCTCATTTAGACTGATGCAAACCCCAAATAACTTCATTGAATGAGACATTGATGTCAATCTGGGATAGGTCAGATCTGTCACTGACAAACCTCCTTGGCTCTAGAGGTGAATAATGGTTTAATTCTGTCAAGAGATGATGATCCCTCTGTTTGTTTCCCTTGCTTTGAAGAGGGGGGATGAATCCAGGGCTTTGTTCTGACAGCGAAGGCCTGATAGTGCTAAAGCCATTTGCAAACAGCCACTGACTTCCAGCCTACAAACCTCTAGCTATCCTTGTCCTAAACTTCTCCCCAGCAGATTCTGCCAATCATGACAAATTGTGTGAAATTTGTGGTGAATTTGTGATGTGGAGAAAAGTCCACTAGGGACCAATTTGACACCATCAGATGCAATTTTCCTTTATTACCCTAAGGCAAAATTTAAACTAGTTTCCAGGGGTGAGAGGTTACTCCATTAACCCAGGGCGCTTGCCCCAGCAGGCTCCCACCTAGACAGTCTGGAGCATCATTAAGTGGATGTATTTCTCCTCAGTCTTTCTCAGTCTTTTCTGGTGTTTTCATTTCATTCTTAGTCTTCAGATGGACACCTCTTTTCATAGTCAGACCAGTCTCCACCAAAGCCTTTCCTGTAGCCTTTTTTTTTTTTATTTTCAGAAAAAAACTAAGATTTACTCTCAGTTGTTTCAACAGATCCAGTTAATGCTGTGTTATCAGGACTGGGGAGTGACAAATGAGGAGGGCAGGGATTACAGCTGAATCTCAGATAATACATGAAGGCAGAGATGAGTGGGAGTATATGGAGCACAGAGTCAGCTCAGGTCTTGCTGGGCAGTGCCAGCTATTCCAAACTGGAGCTGCTTTTGCACACACCTACCCCATGAGTACATGGGCATCCAGGAGGAGATGAGAGCTTTTTGACTGGGCCAGACTTCAGCTAAGCATCTGCCTTTGTGTGAGCTTGTGCCTGAGGCATCACATCCCCTGGCATCCTGGGGCAGCACCAGGCTCTCCAAGCAGGCTCCCCACGGCACCAGCCCAGGCCCAGCAAGGCTTCCTAGCTTGGGGTTCATCCTCAACCAAAGCAGTTACTTTACTTCTGGATCCTAATAGGTGCTGGAAGTGGTACAGACCTATTCCCGTGAAATTAGCCATGAGTTACAAATCTTTAGTGCAGTGTTTGCTCGTGTCTCTCGTTAACAGCGGTACAATTACCCTGCCATCTACAGACACTACACACCACTAACAAATAACTGTGCAGATGTTAATGCTGACCAATAGCAGGTGACATTGCAGAATCATGTCTAATACCCATCTTATGTTCATTCAAGACCCAGTTCCACCAAAGCCCACCATATAACGTGAATGTCACAAGCAAGAATGGAATTTGCAAAAGAGCTCAGATGGCATGTGTGTTTCCTGTCTTCTGTTTCTTCAAGGTTTTTTTCTTCTTCCTTCAACTTCAAAAAAATTGGGTTTAGTTTAATTACATGTCCATGTTGCTTCCCTCTTTCACAGAAGCACTGATAGCCAAACGACTTGTTGCTTATGTGAGATTGTGCGAAGGACAGGAGAACTCCTCCGTGTTTTCAGCGACGAGTCAGAAAAGCAAGGGAAAAAAAAGTGAGAACGTTAAATCTGGGCATGAAAGAGGCTCTTCTTGTGTGCTGAGTGTAAGTGGTTTAGCTGAACCAGGGACTTCTGTTGCAGCAAAGGCATAACAACTCTGAATCTGCAAATATTGCAGAGTTTGTCTTTGACAATAATTTGGAAAAGGCACTGCAGAGACAGGAATAAGAATCCCTAGGAGGGCAGATGCAACATAATCTACCACAGTGCAATATTCTCTATGGTTCTAATAGCTGACATAAATCCGAAATGTGAGGCAGTTCCACTTCTTTTAAAATGCCTTTTTAATTCTCAAGAAGATCTGTTAAGTGAATTAAACTGGTTTTAAGAAATTAAGTAAAAATATACATATATTGGCTTGGATGGATTTGACTTCACCTCTTTAACTAAATTAGGTTAAGTCAAAATGTGGGAGACTGATGATCATTGTGAAATAATCTGAATGAACACTGGTTACAAATTTAAAGTTAATTAGCTATCCCTAAATGAGTTTATATAAACATAGACATTCTTGTCCTGAGGCAGACAACTGGAAAGACTTTGCAGGCTGGATCACCTGAGAGTACAAATGTGGGCCATGGTACTTCTGACGACAGCACTGCATTTCTGTCATTACCTACCATCTCATGGGGCTAATGCTACTCACTGTCCTTTGAGAACTGCCCAACATCCCCAATTTTTGTCACATGCTCTCTGCCTTTTTTCCCCTCCAAGGCCCTGTGGGAGGCAGGTCCCATTGCCATGTGAGAGTATTTGCAACACACTCTTTCAGGAGGGAAACGACAGGCTTGGAGGCATCTGCTTTCAAGATCAACAATTGCTTTGGGAGAAAAAGAAGAAAAATAAAAGGAAAAAAACCCGAACAAACCAATCTAAAAACAACCCAAACAGGAAAAACCATTTAAGCTGAATTACTGGCACTACTATTTTCACCTCTCCACAAACTAGCCATGACTTTCAGAGCATCCTGAGTTAAGAGTTCATGATTCGAGCTGAACTTAATGAGAGTATTTACACAAGAAGTATGTTGCAATAGCTAATAGCCTTGGTTGTGGGCAAGTCTGTTTTGCTGTGTCTGTACTGATTTTGATCCAAAGAATATTCCCACTCCTGCAGTTCCACCAATAGGTAGGAATAATTGTGACACTGATGTGACTGATCACTGTTAAACAACACCACATCATCTAACTGTGGTCTGGGGCAGACTGCAGTCTATGCAATCCATGCTGGTGGCTGCTGCTGGCTTGTCCACACCAGCCCTCCCATCATCAGTACCACAACAGAAGTTCTGCTAGTGGCCACCTTGTAAGTAAAATGTGATTTTTGTCAGGTCCTCTCTGTCTCTGCTCTCTTCATTGACACTATAACAGTAATGATATTTCCCAAGGTTATTATGAAGATTAATGGGTAAATGCTTATAAAGTGTTTTGAAGATTAAAAGAGTGAAATAGTCTATTTTGTTATAAAAGCACGGATAAGGAAAAGGCAGCAGACAACAATCTAATTTAAATAAAATGTCATTTTATAACGTTCTGGTGATGCTGGTTTTTGAATGTGATAGAGGGCAGTCAATCTTTGTACATAAACAATGACACCAGGAGATGCACTTCCTTTTCATGAACTTTGGAGAACCTGATCCGTCTCATTTAATAATGAAAAGAAAAATAAAGGGGGGTGGAGAGGTGCAGGGGGAAAGGGAAAATATGTTCTTTGAGACAATGTGAGGTGTAGGGCAATGTTTCATATTAACCCCAGTTTCCTCTTCATCCAGCTGATTTCTTTGAAAAACACAGCCATAGTTCATCCACTGGTCCTATGGCCCATGTTATTCCCCAGGGAGGCTCAATGTTACAGTTAGAAAGAGCTAAAGGAAAAATATTGCTGAGGAATTTAACTAGATTTTTCAAACTAGCAGTTTTATAAGAAAAGGAGATGTGCTGAACCTAAAGTTTCTTATGGAAATCATGGGAGTTGTATAAATATTATCAGGAAAGTTAGGAGAATTTCCAGTCACAACCAGACAGAAACAATTGGATTGTACTGGGCTGAGTTTGGTTCGATTGGGTTAGATAGGGTAGGACACCTGAGCTGGAACTGGAAATCAAACTCCTGTCCTTTCTTACACCAAATAGGAATGCCAAGGTGGATCTTCCCAGCTGTAATTTCTGATCAATAACTTCCTTTTTCCCAAATCAGTTGGGACTTTTCCATCAGAGAGACTATCACAGGAGAATGGAGATCCTTCAGCTTACAGCAACAGGGATGCTCAGCTGTTGCACAGACACCTGATCACCCATCCCGGGTGCCAGTAGTGATACTCTGGAGCTCAAAAGCTGGGAAGAGCATTGACAGAGAGCTCCAGATGATGGGCTGGAAAAGCCTGTGTCCACATGATGAACACTTAGGTAGGATATCCTATACAATTTCTTGCTGAAATGTCCATAGCAAATATAATGGCAAAGAGAGACATGAGCACAGTTTTCCCACAGAACAGACAACTGTCCTCATCACACTAGGAGGTGCAGGCGTAAGAGGGGAAGGAAGCAGTGCTTTGCAGAGGTTTCTTCACAATGCCTGAGGCCTGTGTGAAACAAAGACATCAAGAGTAATTCTGGAAATCTGGAATATCAATGAGTTAAAATTTAATTTCTCGTGCACTACCAGTTGCCTGACTTTTCCTCTTCGTGTTCCTTTGTTGATACACAACAGTGCAGAAGGGAAGTTATTTCATCTAACTTAAGGCATTCACATATTTTAGGACAAAATTCAACTCAACTCTTCTAAACAACTATGACAAGGCAAATAAATAGGTTATAAAATACCAATGTCCACTGGCTACAAAAGCACTCTAGATGATAACTTCACATGTAGGGTCAGTTCTAATCCTGTGACTATTCCTCTCACAATCTTTCTATTTCCCCCACGAAAAAATAGGGATCCCCTCACCGCGCAAAGCTCAGCATAAGCAGGGCTCGGCTTGCAGAGTCACATCAGATTGTGTTCATTGATGAGTGAAACCAGGTTGAAATTCAACTGCTAGCTCTGGCCTCCCACTCATTATCTCTGCTGTGTGTTTAGATCTCAGGGAATTTGTGGAGTTTCTGGGTTTCCAGATACCAGATAGTCTTTTCTGTGAGGCAGTGTGTGTAATTCCTTCAATGATTGTAGAGGAATCTCTAGAAGGGACCCTTATGAGCATTGCTCACTCTCTCCTCTAAGGAAAGAAATGGAATTCATGGTTTTCTGACAAATGCTTGTTTTCTGCTGTTGTCAGAAAGCCAGGAGACATTTAGCAGCTGTAACAGTGGAAGCTAAATAAAAGCAGAAAATTTCCAGTCTGCTGTTACACTGGATACATACACAAAGTGAGGTTAAAGAGAGGTAGCTCTGCTCCAGGAGAGACTGTCACCTAGAATAATTGTTGAAGTGGCACAGTAGCTCTCCCTCCCCTCCCACCTTGATATAGGTTTAATTCTTAAAAACGCAATCCAGTGGCCACTGCAAAGCAAGGATAGTTGTGTATTCAAGCCACAAATTAATGTTAAAAGTGGACTCGGTTTTTTTGAACAGAACATGTCCACAGCTTTCATCCAAGACCCCAGTGTGCAACTGAAGGGATTTTACATCTGTTTCAGTTACATTTATAATACGAAGTTATAATGTAATAGACTTAGTGTGTCACCAAATACTGAAGTGATAGTAGGCACTGCAGAAAATTATCTTCAATACAAGCAATACCTTAATTTCTTTGGGATGTGAAACTTTTTCACTTTCTTTTCTGCTTTTGTTTCCTAAGGCTTTGTTTCTTTCAAAGCTGAAACTGGTATTTGCTGGTTTCAAAGGCTCTTTATTGCTGTGACAGTAACACATCACTCCAAGTGAAGCCTCTTAAGTACTATTAACACATATCTGATCTGAAAATGTACAAACACATTCGAACAAAAACACTGTATTAATGGACAGGCCTGAAATAAATAAACAGGAAACAAACAGAACTTTTTAAAAGAAGGAACTGCAGTTGAAATACTTTAAAGATAAATAAACTTTTAGATTTGACTCCCTCTAGAGTATTTTTAAGGAAAAGCTTGATACAGGAGATTCCTTTTTTTTTGTTACAGGAACTGTCTCATAGCAGTCCCACCAAAATGTACTTCTTTCCAAATGCAATAAACTGTCTGTGCCCAGCAGTCTCCCTTCAACAGAGCTCTTTGCCTGGTGCTGGCCACAGCCAGGCTTCTGCAGGGCTCAGACCAGAGTGCCTCAGTGCCTAGTGGAGACCAGAAAACAAAGCAGGATCTCTTTTAATAAGAAGTGAAAGAGCTGTAATAGTGTGTGCATACATTTTCTGGAACGGGACCGAATTCTGCCTGTCTTCATCAGCTGAAGGCAGTGGGAAGCCTTTGATTTGGTCTGTAGTGATAAGTCAGAGCAGAGAGGATCCATGTCTATAAGGACCTGTTTTAGCACAGGACCTTCATTCGCTTTGACCCTTGGGGATTCAAACAAACTCAACACAGTGTTGCAACATCTGCAGATCCCAAATGTCTTTTTTTTTTTTTTTTTTTTCCGAAAGGAGAATCAGTTACCCATTTCAAAAAGAGCAGTGAATATGTAGCTACTGAAGTCTTCGCAAATGTTTTGGTTAAACTCTCTGCCCCATTCTGCATGACACAACAAGAAACACTGACCTTCAGCCGTGCTCTGTATCCGCAAATGCTCGCACTACTGCTCACTCTGGAGGAGCCACATAAGATCACAGACAAAACACAGAGTTTTCCAAAGCAGTTATATCTATCTATGTTTGTAATAAAAAGCAAGCAGAACATAAAATACATTCCATAAGTTTCATATGTATAATGAAGAGGGAACAAAGGACCACGCACAATTTTTCTTCTCTTTTTGCCAGGCGGTAAGATGGAAATATACCATAGCTGCCTGGATCTGAAAATGGAGAAACTGGGTTTCTTACTAACTAGCTCCATCACTTCCCAGCATGTGATGGATTTGCAGTCACTAGTTTTCTAAAACCACAAAAGAAAGGGTGAAAACAAACAAACAAAACAGAACAGAACAAACCAAAACAAAACCCAACAAACCTAGCATCTTTTTAGCTGCAGAAATGTGTAGATAAATTCAATTGACTACAACACCAGGTACTGTGCTGCAGTCCCTCCAGGAATAAATTTGGATCACTATGCCATAGAATCCAAAGGGTCAACGTGACATATTGCATCATATCCCCTACACGAAAAAGAATTCACTAACAAACATCACTTCCAAAAGTGCTCCTTTATTCCCCTTTCACATTATAGTGTCTTATGAAATATTTTAGTAGATGACTTTGGTGCTTTGCCACATTTCTCTCGATCTATTTATAAACGTTTGGTTGGAAAGAAAGTAAACATTACAGGACAAACACTTTATAAACCTTTGCTATTTTCATATAATACTTGAACTGAAATTGCTTTTGCTTCAAAGATGTAAAATTATACTGGAGTGTTGTGCAGGACACAAACTCCCGTGCTTATTAAAATGCAAAGAGGAAAAAATTTAAAAGCACGAAACAAATTATTTATGTCTTTGAGAACACAAAAGTGATGTCTTTTAGCGGGGGTGGAGGTATGAGTAGGGAGTAGGGTAGGCCTGCCAGGTAGACTCCATCCTGCATAGCGTGTAGCTGGTAACAGCCTTCAGGGCAATCACTGCTGCTTGATTATAAATCGGATTGAGTAACATGCCACCAGAAAAGCGGTAGCAACGATGAACGTGTGATTCCCTTCCCCCACCACCGTCCCGGAATGGATTAAACAAATGTTTCACACCTTAAGGCCTTGGTTGCATTTGGCAAAGCCCCACTGGGTTCTCCGAGGCTGCCGTGCATGCTGCTGCAGCTCTGGCTGCTAAGGCACCCTGCCTACCCCACCAGCCCAGGGACTTGCTGCTTGTTTATTTAAATGACACTGTTGTTTGAAATGATGGGGGCTTCTTATCCTCTTGAGTCATGCATTCTCTGTCTGGGATCCTCTGTTTAGGCACTTTTAGCACCTCATTAATTACTAACTGCAACAAAGTCATGCTGTTTTGCAACTCTATTGCCTTTGTTAAGAAATCTCAATCCTGTGTTAGAATGTGAAAGGGGACTGTTATCTACCATATGCCCTGCTTGACTCCATATTACAAAATTAGCTTCCTAGTTCCTGAAATACTTATACATGTGCTCTTTATATCCATACCCCATGGTTAAATAGCCTGGTTCCCCTTAAATAGCCTGCCAGGAACAATTGTAGAAGCTACCGTTGCAGATGAAAAACACTCTTAACTGCACATGATATAAATAAATGTTTCATCCAGGAAGATACAATTTCTTAACAACGCTTGTTAAGTCCTGCTACAAAATGCTACTCCAGATGCCTTTCTGTGAGTCTGTGGGTACTAAAAGCCTCTCAAACAGTTAACTATTAAAGATAAGTAACTAACTGATTAAGCAGTTGGAGATTTTATTTCACTTTTAGATGGCAGGTTGGTGGGACAGTATCATGAGGAAATGTGAACCTCTTCCTTGCAGTGTCCTGTAATATTACTTATTATCATTATTACTGTATGTAACTCTGCAAACACATTAAAGCAGGTTGGTATGAGAAAGTTTGATCCAAACAAGGACTGTGATGGCTGTGTGGAAAGCTGTGACCTAAGAATCATCTTCAGCAACAGTTTAGCCTGGAAGTACCTAATTAAATTCATAATGTTCTTCCTTGTTTGGGGTGAATGCTCCTCAGAGTTCAGCCCTTGCAGACAGACCCAGAGTCAGCCCAGGCAGGACTCCTGCATGAGCAGCTTGTGGGCCAAAACTGAGAGTAGCAGAGCTAAATTCACCGAGGTGCTAGACTCAGACACCAGCAGGACCAGATCCCTCTCAACTAGCAGCATGCCATAGCCTCTGTAAAACAGGGACAGAAAAAAAGAAATGCTAATGATAATGCCTTTGCTTAGTGGTTAGGATATATGCAGCCAGGAGACACCGGTTTCTGTTAATAAATTTCTGTCTAATGTGAAATGTGCAAGCAATCTTTCAAAAAAGAGTCAGAAAATAAGACTTCCCTTAATGTACCTTAAAATCTGTTCCTTCTTATGATCTGACCAAAAGAATCTGGTGTGCTTTGCTATGTGGCGGCACAGACACAGCAAGCAGCCTGTGGAGTTACCAGAGCTGAAGAATACTCTAACTGAAAGACCAAGGTGCAGGGTGTAATTGCACCCCGAATCACACTCACATGGAAGGTATGTATGGAGCATGGGTCCGTATGCTGCTCAAGTTTTATTGCTGTTGGGTTTTTATGCTAAACGGCACTCTGGAAGG
>WEIS01010516.1:0-10143 GCA_013389965.1 Todus mexicanus
CCCTTGCCAGTTTGGAAGGAAACCACAGATGACTTTTTTGCTGCCCTGAGCTACTATCTCAGGCAAGCAGCTGTCTATTTACCTGCCTCTACAGTCAATTCCTAACCCCTACTAATGCAGGGTTAAAAAGCACTCTTTATGCATGTAGAACACACTTATGGTAAATCCATGCTATCTTTAACAATCACAATGAAAACCACTGTCACGTTTTCCTTGGTGCTGGTGTGAAGCTGAATGTTATGTAGGGTTCCCCCACCTGGAGCAATTTTTCACTGATCTTGCTTTGTTTAAAATGCTTTGGTGCATGATTTGATGGAACGTGTGGAGCAGAAGGAAACTTTGGATTGAATGCCAGATGCCTGCTTCATTCCTCTAACCTGCAGTGTTATTAAAATATTACCAACTGGTTCTCAAGATCTTTCCACTGCAACAACTTAAAAATAATTTGGATATCAGTTTTTTTGCTTACTGTTGTGCTGTGATTGTTGTCTCTGTTGTCACAAGTATGAATATCAGGTAATGGGTACCATTCATTTTTGTAGTTAGTAGTTTTCCTGGGGTGCTAGTGACAGGAGAAATGTATGCATTAAAACAAGCGTGATGGAAAGCAGCTCTCTTTATAATTTCAGCCCAGCTGCTGTATTGATGGATACAATCTTTACCACATGCTCCAGGTGGCTTCTAATGCCTGACTCCCTGCAGAAACCTCTATTTACACATCTTAAACCACTTATTGGATTTGAACAGGATTTTTCAGCCTGAGTGCAGTAACAGTGTTCACTTATGTAATATTTGTAAATCCTGGCTTTACATTTCACTCACCAGACTATCTTCAGAGGTGTTCAACAGGGCTTTTATGTGGTCAGATTCTTGCTTTTTAGTGAGATCCCTTCAGCTTGTATGGCTACAAAGTGCATTGCTAAATTTATTTTCCATCATTGTCACGGGTTTACAATGAAGTGTAACTCAATTAATCAGTCCTTGCTGAATAGTGCTTTTCTTTGTCACCAGATTTCATATAAAATTCATCTGAAAGCTTTGTATTCAAAGTTCACAAAGGTTAACCTTTATTCAGGGCATGCGTCTCCAAAGGCTCTAATCAACTTGTCTACTGTTGTTTAAAACTTCACTTACTACTGTACAAGTTGCTTTGAATTATTGCACTGGAGACCTTTATGTGGTGCCTAAGTGACTGAACTGGCACACTGAAGCCTGCAAAATAAAGGGCTTTTATAATTATGGATGGGTAGCACAGTCACTAAGGGATATATATTCCATCTTGTCTTATGCATTACAACTGTCCACCACCCAGACATTTACTATACACTTTGTAGCTGTGCAATAAAACTTCAAGTGTTCTTATACCTCCAGTTATTCTGTGCATAGCCCAGATCTCATATAATGTTTAAGGGACTTAATAATAAGTTAGTGTACTAATTAGTGGAGACAACAGCAGACACCCATGATTTATAGCAAATGCCCAACAGATGATTACACTGCTGAACCACAAGTAAATCTGTTCAGCAGTGAGTCTTTACAATTAATTGCACATCAGTATACTTATTTTGCTCCTTTATATTGAAGAAAAAGGGAAAAGATGAAAATGTTCCCTTTGAAAGGTAGACCTTATGGTGGCTGCAGGTGTTTCTGCTGATAGAAGGCATTGGTATGCAGAAACAGAACCGTTTTGAGATAGGATAAACTTCTATTCCCATCCTCCTTTGTTTAATATGAAATATTATTCTCCACTTGAGTGATGTTTGCATTCCTTTCCAACACAGTTAGTTTGATTTGTGACCTGAATACAATGACATACATACCAATGATCCATTACATGAGCTAACATATTTGGGATTCTTGAAGGTGGGAGTGCAAAGCAACAGTAATCTGACTACATTATTTCTTTGAATTTCAGTGTAAATTGCGCATCTTTTTTTTTTTTTTCCCCCTCCACTAAAATTGCATAAAGATATCAAGTACATAAATTTAATATGAATGCAAGGCAGCTGGACTAACACAATAGATCTAAGGAAACATTAGTGCTCAGATTATTGACCCAAAAGGTTGTAAGAAGGATTAGCATGCCAGATTGTAACAGTTCCTCACGAGCCTTTACAGTCTGCTGGGTCCAAAGCCCACTTTGCGCTATCTCCCAAGCAGAGAATGTTCTCCAAAATAACATGTTTTCTAAACTACCTGCTAAGCTACGAACCACATTCCGATAGAGCTGTTGTGGTCCATCCAGTGAATGTTAGGAAAACCAGAATACAGATAGAACATAGAACAGAAGCCAGAAAACAGTAAGCTTGAAAATGTATTGTCAGAACACTAAATACAGATGTATGCAAATTTAACAAAAATATTTACTTGAGATAATGGCCAAATCTGAGGTAAATGACAGACTATATTTCATAATTCACATTGAAAGATTATTTTGGGCTAATGACTATTACATTTAATATAGATTATTTTTCTTTTCTTAATTGCTACAATATAAAAAAGAATGAGTTTGATCCCTATATGTTAAACAGTAACTAGCAAGAGGAAGATTCAAATTAGTCATCTGGCCTCTCATAGCATCACTGACTTTTTCTTCAGTTTCACTGATGTAAAAATGTCCATGCCTTCATCTTAAATAAGGCAAACTTGGCGTTTTAAAGCAGCTTTTAGTTTTCCATCTGGAACTTCTTCCAAAGCAAAGATGGTCATCGCACTTCCAAAAGATAAATGAAAATGAAGAGTACTCTTAGCCTTTTTTCTATTTTTTTCCCATTTTAGTTGTAACATTCTAAATATTATTTGAGGCAGACTGAAAGATAAAGAAATCTGAGAGAAGGGAGAAGACGAGACATGAGATCTCAAAAGCTAAAAATAATGAAAAATTCCTAACAGCTTTCTTTTTGGGAAAAAAAAAAAAAAAAAAAGGAAAAGAAAGAAAAGAAAGATAATATTTCTGTAATGAATTAGGTTTCTTCATTGATATATTGGAAAATTGAAGGCTATCCACAAAAACCATTTTTCAACTAACACTACTGTAATCACAAGGCTGTTAATGACATGCTGCATTGCTTCAGGGCAAATCAATTAATCTGTACATCAATATCTCCATCTGTGATATGAATGTAATAATTCTTCCCTTTGTCTTAATTAATTCATAATATTCTCTCTCCTTACTTGCCAAGCGCCCAGAGCATTCATTTTTGAGGACTAATTCCAGGCAGCTTGAGGGGCTGACCAGCAGAGAGGCAGTGGACTCACAGACGAAACTCTAGTCCAAAGCATTCACAGAGAGAGTGAGGTCTCTGTCCTACTTACCATAGGGCCCTGGGAGTTCTAGGGGTGACACCTCTCGCCGTGACATCCAGGGAGCCCAGTCCGACCCTGTGTTACCCATCTTTGTCTTGGGGAGCATTAGCTCATAAGGCTATACCTTACTACAGTGTGACTCTGACTGGGTATCAAAATATTTAATCCAGGATGGCCTTAAAGGCTGACAGATGCACAATAAGCTAGCCTGGCCTCTCATGAGGTACCGATTAAAAGCCCGCCAAAGTTGATGGGCAGTACTGTCACTGTAAATAGGGTCCACAGCACTTCAAAACTATTAGAGCAAATTTTACTTGGGAGTCATCTCTTTTAGGAGTTACTTATCAGACACTCGGCTGGCATGTTGCAATCACATTGCTATTACAGCCTAGTCACAGCCCCTGTTACATGACAGTTGCTTTAGAGTACAGAGCAATCCCATCGCACTTACTTTATATTGACAGTTGTACGATGCCACTGTCATATCACAGATATTTCCTTGTCATAACTTAGTGACATTGTAGTCAGACGACAGATACTTTTTTAGAGCACGCTGAATCTTTTGCATGGAAAACTCTGATTGTGGTAGTCACTGCTTAGTTATCTCTTACCTGTAATTATGACAAAACCATTTTGAGGTGGTCATTTCTACTAGGTGTTTTGAATCTCTCACGAAGAGCCATGGAAAAGATGTTACTGTTCACTACAGACCAAGTCCTGAGTTCTTAAAACCACTTTAATGCCAAATTAAAATGGCAGCTAATTGTATTTACAGCTAATTCCATATTTTGTAGATACTTTTTAATCTTACTATTCAAATATTGTAGGCATTTCCTCTGGATTTTGAATTGTTACCGTTATTAAAGCTATGTGAATAATTAAGCATGCAATTCTGTTTGTACGTTTTCACAAACAAAGAATCATTTTTTTTCAAAAACATTTCCCGTACAATGTCTCATTATAACTTTGTAACTCTTTGTAGCCGTTGTGATGCATGCATTTAATAAGCAACATGTATGTTGTGTATTGATATAGTTCAAATGGCATGTTTCAGCTCCCTCATTGACTGATGAGTCCAAGGAGAAGCCATCACCCTTGTTAATGTTCCTTCGGTTTTTTTCAGAAAAATGTTAGGTTGGAAACTGAAACTGCTTTAAAGAGACTTTCCTCCACATGTCTTTAAGAATTAATCTTTTTCCAGCTATTATACAACCTGAATATTTAGAGAAGGAAAGAAGCTATATATTATCTAAGTGAGAGAGTTCAAACATTTGTATCAATAGAGATTTTTCAATATTGCCATTACTGTGTATTTATCTAAGTTTTAAAAAATATTCTTTTTCTTAAATCTCCATAACTACATAACGAAGAAATTCTGTCCTAATCCAAATTTGCATCAGAACTCATCACCCTGAAGCCATTTCATCCCAGAACCAGGTAATCAATGCAAGTTCTTTTTCCAATCAAATAAAATTTCCCAGTGTAGAAGAAATAATAATGAAAAAATTACCTGCTTCCATATTATTTTCTTTGTCTGTCTTTGATACTGTAATAAACTATTGATTCAACAAGTAAGTGTTCCATATTCCTGTCCACATAATCTTGGGACATATGATATGAAGACTGGCCCTTGTCCCAGGTTGCCAGCTTTACATTTGGACTTCATTACTGATCCTACACACCATAGAGGCTGGTACTTCCCTTCAAGTACTGAGTTGGATATAGCAGAATAACTTCTTCTTAGCTGGAGACAATCTTTGCTGGAGATAATATTTTTTTTCTTTTTTCTTTTTTAATTGTAAGGCGTGTGAGAAAAAAATTATTTTAGGTCTTTCTTTTAAAAATCTTCTTATAAAACATAGGTATAGCTAGCCCTTCATTTAAATTTTGTTCACTTCAAAATTTTTTCTGATCTTGATTTCCCAAACAGTTATTTGTCTGTTTTAAATTATCTCAAAGGCAAGTGCTGTTCCTCCCCAGGATATGTTTCTGTACACTCAAAGCAGAAGCTCACCATGGTGGATGTCATACCATAGCATGACTGTTCTGGGACAGAGAAAGATTTTTAATACAGGTTGTTACATCGATTCTTTTTCTTGCACATTGCATTGTGGCATTATCTTCTAATTATTCACCTGGTATATTTAAGACGCAGCTCGGTGAGTTCTTTCACTGTATGTCTCTCCCACAAGAATATTCTTGCTTTCGAAATGAAGACCATGCTGCAAATTGTATTAAAACTTTATAAAATGCAAAGACAAAGAATGCCTTCAGACACACCACCACTGATATCAATGGAGCTAATGTGGACCTTGCTGGACTTGACCGTGAAGCTCAAATTCTGAAATTATGATCTCTCTGATTTTGAGAGAGATCAGATTTACAGGTGACAATGTCAGTTGTATGAAAAGTGGGGTATTTTTACATGCAAAATCCCATCTTTACATGCAAGTCCAGCACAAACTGAATAGGTTTTGTATCTGGATACTTCCTAGACTATTTGCTTCTGTCAGTGCTTAAAAATGGCATTTGTACATGATGTGCCAGTGCAAAACCACATTAAACAAGAAGCCTGATGTTCTACTGGTAATCTAACATTCACTCTAGTTAATACCCTTAACACTAATACTTGTTTTCAGTACTGTATTACTAATGTCTCTTGAAATAAAATTGAAAATGAAATAATTTAGTGCAAAGTCAAATTAGACAAGAATCAATAAGTATTAGCATTTGATGAAACAACCAGGGGAAAACTAGCAAATTATCCTACAGAAAAAGGATGATATTAATACAAATGAATAAGAAGCTAATCAAGAAGAGGAATCTGAACACCCACAGAGTAGTTTGCAAGCTGTCCTAGGTTTATTTCATTGCTATGGATGTACAGATAATATCTGATGAGAAATGAACACAAAAATCTAAAATCTACTTGTATTGCTACATGACTAAAATCATGAGCAGCCAGATTATGCAGATCTGCCACGTGAAAACTTCCAGTCATTTCCTTCCTCACAGCACATTGCATTCTTATACCACAGAAGTACTCAGCATGGAGCAGATCTGCAGCCATTACGTGACCTGCAGCTTCAAGAATTCTCCCAGGATGAGGAGCATCTCCAAGATACAACAGATGTACATACAGTCTTGTTTGAGGCTTTAAAGTGCGGGGCAGATTTTGCACCAAAGAATCTATGTTTTCTTAGGTGTCGAGCACTTATCTTCAAAATTCAGACCTGAGCCTGTGAACTGCAATGTGGTCTATGTCAACTCCAAAGAAATTGTTTAGGAAGTAGACAATCTTTTCAGAATGATCCATCCTTATACACAGTTTTCCGAGTACCTCAAAACAAGCAGATATTTTTTCTCACTTTGGATGAAAATGGGTTGAAAGCATCTGTTTTTCATGCCATCACACTTTTTTAATTTAAAGAGCAAAACCAGGAATATATAGCAGAACTAATATGGGCCACAGCCTTTTTACACTTATATATACTATCTGTAACTGAAGCAGTAAAACTTTCAAGACCAAACAACCTTTTTTATGTCCACTTTTATTTGTCTACTGTTAAAAAAAAAAAGAAAGTCTATAAAATACTTCTACTCTGTAACTTGTAAAGTTAAATCCAATGGACCAAAATAATGAAGGAATAACTCTCTTTTAAAAATAGATCTGGTTGTAGCTTAAAGATTAAAGAAGTTAATACATTCCATTACTATGAGGCACTTCACAGCAGCACACAACTTATTACCCAGAATTAGTTACCAGGTAAAAAAAAAAAAAAAAAAAAATTTTCAATTCTTACTGTTATGGATTAAGTTACTAGATGTGTAGGATGCTACCAATTTATTTTGTTGTTATTTTTAAAACACCCTAGTGATTAGTTTCAAGCAATTATATGCAAAGCCAAGGAGTTGCTTGGTTGGTTGTTGTTGTTGTTAATGCATATCATTTAATTGTATTTCTTCCATGCATTTCAATACATAAAAATATGGAAAATGCTTCAAGTCAGTATGTTTTCATTGTTAAAATGTTATTTCTGAATAGTTTCCTTCATGCATTGAAAATATTTTATTTGGATTGTTATGACCAGTATTTTAGTTATCATTCAGCATTACATGATTTGTGTATGCATTATTTATTGTATATTACACAGCTAAAATGTCTATTTAGAGGCACAGTATAACCATCATATATTCTACAGGAAGCAAACTCCAAGCAAAAGACCTCATATGTCTCTCCAGGTGGGCAAACACTAACTGGGTGGCTGGCAAGCACATCAGAGGTGTGCATGTGAGACCCCACCTGGAGTACTNAGGCCTGACCATAGCCAAGGGTCATTGCTCAGCCAACCTCTGCCTGTGACAGAGTGCACACATTGTGTCTGTGGGACTAACTCACCAGAAAAGATGATTTCACAGGTCGTGATCTATGTGAACCTGGTTTAAGCAGTTTAATAAACAAAATTAGCCATACTTGAGTGGATACACAGACTGTGTTGATGGTTTCCTGGCTACCAAAAACTTCTGAATAAATTTAACCACAATTACAACAACATAAAACAATGTTCTATTTACCCAAAAGCAAGATCAGGTGTTTTGGTCCAAAAATTTAACTTGCAAATTGGAAGTTGTATTCCCTTTCTATTATTATGATACCACAACAATGCACTGTGGAAGGTTCCTTAGTTTTGTGTACAAATATGCCCAAAGCAGCCCAAAGTTTGAACAAGACTATACAGTGATTTGCTGTTGGTTTTCTCACTCACTAGAGAAGCAGAATAGAGTGGATCAGAGAATTCCACTATTTTGGGGGGTATTTTTTTATAGTTTTAAGTAAATTGTGAAATAGCAAAAATCTGGAGATGAGAGGGAAGTGCAAGAGGGAGCACTCCTAAAGATATAAGCAGGAGCTATGATGCAAATTTTAAACTCGTGTTTGTGCTATATGCAGAAAAAACCTAACAAATTGTGAGTCCAAGAGGATATATAATATTACTGAGGCAAAAGTGCCAAAATGGAAATAATCAAACCAGAAGCTGTTATGCACTCACTCAATGCAGAAATTACTCAGTGCCTAAAAAATGGACATTTCCATGAACTATCACAGAATCACAGAAACACAGAATAGTTGAGGTTGGAAATGACCTCTGGAGGTCTAGTTTAGCTCTCTTGCTAAAGTAGAACAAGTTGCAGAATGTGTACACTAAAAGAAAAAGAAAAAAAAATCACAACTAAACAAGAAAAAACCCAACACAATAACCCTCGCTACACAGGAAATCATTGAATGGAAATCTCAAGGAATAGCAGAAGCATGACAAATTACATGGCAAAAGTTCAAGACCAGTAGTGGCTAGTGCATACAGATGATGTGTTATAATGGTTTTGCCTACAGAGGACTTTGCCAACATCTACCCTCTGACTTCACCAAAAATTCATTGCATTCCAACAATACGTGATTGTATTGCATAAAGGTCATGATTATTGGTTGAGCCAAATGGGAAATGCAGATGAGACACTAGTTTCCTTTGATGAACCATCCAATAACATCATTGAAGAAATAGGCACAAAATCCGTCATCATCAAAACTTTGGGGAATGAAAAAAAAGTGCATTACAGTAATACTGGCAGTGTTAGCAGATGGTATAAAATTGCCACCGTATGTGATCTTGAAGCGGAAAACAATGCTGAAGGACCAGCTGCCTACTGGAATAATTGTTAGGTGTCAAAACCAAGGATGGATGTCTACAGACTTAATGAAGGATTGGCTGAACATTATTTGGAACAAGAGACCAGGTGTGCCAGTGTGCAAAAGGAGAATGTTTATCCTAGGTACATTCGAAGGGTATCTAATATCAGCAGTGAAGAATATCACCAGAGAAATGAATACCGCTCCAGCAGTTTTTAGCAGGAGGAATGTCACAACTGCAGGTACCTGATGTAGTAGAGAACAAGCTCTTTAAAGAATGTTTGTAGCCCTTGTGGCTCTTGACAGGGGATCTTGCTTTAACTCCTACAGGGAAGATAAAGAAGTCTTAGTGCAGCACTACTTTGTCATTGGATTATGACAGCATGGGATCAGATAAAACCAGAAGTTGTCACAGAATGGTTTAGGAAATACTGTATTTGAAATTCCACGAGAGGAGCCAATAATGATTTGAGTTTAAAGAAGAGGCTGAAAGTGGTGAAGACACTGAAAATGGGGAAGAAGTCGAAAACCATGAAGAAGGTGACAGTGATAGAAGTGGTGGTACCATATGAAAAATATAAACTACAGTAGTAATAAACCTTAAGAGAAAAAAATAGACAAAATTCAGGCAAATCATTAGTGGAAAGATTCTATCCTTATTCTATACAGGTATGTAATAAACTTCTTTGTTTATACCCTTTTTCTTCATAGATCTTATTTTAAATTCAGCATCGTTGTCCCTGCATAATATGAGATACTGTCTGTAACTTGAAAATGCTAGGGAGTGGTTTTAACAGACAATATTCTGAGAAAGCAGTACTAGATGCAGAAGTCTGAGGAACTAGTGAAAGCCATTTCTCTTCAAACTATTCACCAATCTGTTGTGTAAATAGAACATTTGTCAAATTGCATTAAAAAAAGAAAAAAGAGCCAACAACAAACAAACCACTTTTCAAATTGTGCTGCTACTGGTCTGAATGATAAATTCTCCAAGCTGAGAGAATACAAGGAGGAGGATCTGTTGTAAATAAGGGTTCAAAGTGTGGCCCATTGCTTTTATTTCAGTGTTGGCATTTGGCAAAACCCAACTGCTTTGGCAACACTTAAAGTGAAACGCAAAATATCAAGCTGATCTGACTTTCTCCACTCAA
>WEIS01010539.1:0-14886 GCA_013389965.1 Todus mexicanus
GATCTTTCGAGGTCCTTTCCAACTGCTTTATGACGCTGTCATCTCCTGCTACTGATTCTCTTCTTATTGAGCCAAAGGCACTTGGTTAGTAGAGGGGCAGATAAACCAGAGCTCCCAAGCAGATCATCTGGTGCGTTAAGCTCCAGCTCAAGAAAGCTGAGCAGGAGCCACGAGGCAACCTAGGTGGGTTTTGCTCCAAAGCCTTGCTCCAGCTTTGCCTGTTCCCACATCCTCCTATTTTCCCAGCTGGGGGTCTGGCCACCGCAACCGCCTGCAGAGAAGGAAACCCACAGGTCCCTGGGAGCCGCGAGTTGCTGTGGCCGCGGCCAGGCTCATGTCTGTGCTGCTGCAGAAGCTCTGCTCCCACCATGACCAAGCTGCTGACACAACTGCTCCTGCCTTGTGTTTGTCCAGCTTTCAGGGATGGGTTTTCTCAGCCCTGCAAGCTCATTGGGAATTAAACGTGCCCCCCCATCCAAAGCACAGGTAGTTTTGCCCCTAGTTGGAACAACTGGTGGTTGCCCCCAGAAGCTCCTGCAGATATTGGCCATGCAAAGAGGGTCCTTCCTGCAACGGTTGCTCCTGGAGGGGCAAAAATCTCAGACAAAAAAAGACAAAAAACAAAAGTGTGTTTGACTTTGCCGGAGCTTTACAAGATACTCAGTTAAAGCCGGTGAAATCTTACAGCTTCTTTACACCTTTCCACTCCTCCCACCTCATTTTCCCAACTCCAGCGATGCTCCGTGGACTTCGGAACGTGCTGGTGTCGTGGGGCTTTTTGCAATGGGTGGAATTGGACTTTGTAAACGGGGAGAACAGTCAGAAAACTTGACCCGTCTGCATCTCCTGGGCTTGGTAACCAGGAGGCAAAGAAAGTAGGTCCACGTCTATCGGCTTTCCTGATCTTTCGTACCTTACGGCAGCGCTGTGATTTATTGGAGCCTGGCTTATTACTTTTAAATGCCTTATTATCTCTGTTCTCATAAACGAAACACGTGAGTCGCTCTCCCTGTGCCACGTTACCTCCGTTTCTCCCTTGCGTTTTATGAGAGGTGGTGCAGGATGGGGAGAACAGGGACCTGGACTCGTCCCAGGCTGTTTCTCCTCCATGTGATGAGTGTTTGCCCTGGTTGGGAAGGCTCTGGGGGTGCAGGCGGGGCAGGGGCTGGATGTCCCATCCCAAGGACTGTCTCTGCTTAAGGCTTCGGCTGCGTTTTGCCCGGGCTTGTGGTTGGTTTTAAAGCTGACAGATTTAGCTCAAGCCTGGTCTTGTTCTGGGGTAATAGCAGGGGAGGGAAGACGCCAGTCCCTGCCCTGGTGACAGCAGGGAGAGGAGACCCCAGGGGAACCTCACCTTGCTGGGGCACCCCCTGCCAGACCCCAGGGATGGGGGGATGAAGCTGCTTCTCTCTGTACCTCTCTCCACACACCCTCTTCTCAGCTTAGTGTGGTTTGAGGAGTAGGAGCCCCTTTCTTGGGGGGCTTTGTGTCCCAAAGTGTTTAGAGGACCAGCCTGTGCCCCATCAGCTGTGCCAGGGCTGGGTTCTGTCTGCCCAGCCCCAGCAAACCAGCAGCACAGGCAGGGAGCTGTGGGGCAGGAGGGTTTGTGCTGAGCCCACACTTGTCCAGCTGTCCTCAGCCCTGCTTTGAGCTCAGGCTGTGACCGTGAGGTCAGACACAGCCCTTCTGCAGCTCTCTCCCAGGGGAGATGCCGTGAACTTGGGGGTCAGCGCCGGCCGAACGCTCCCCATGGACATGCAGCAAACCGGGAAGCGAGGCTGTATAAGGCAGGCAAGGACCAGCTTACCCGAATTTCTTCCCTATTTTTGTCTCTCTTCTGGCCAGCTTGTTCCAGTGGGAGTTAATTTAATTGCCATCTTCCTCCCTGCATGGCTGTGGTTGTGTGTGAGACCTCCTGTTGTGCAGGGTAATTATATGTGTGAAGTAGACCTGGCGAAAACGAGCCTTGTCCCAGTAGCTGGTGGACCAGCATCTTCACCATCCGTACAGCCAGTCGGTGCCGCTGCTTTGTCGCAGAGCTCAGGGTCTAAATGGACCATCCTCATCCTCATCTCCTTGGGAATGGGCAAGGGATGCGATGGAGGCGGCAGCTTAAGGCGGCCGTGGCAGAAACAGGGATCCCCGTGCAGGTTTCCCCGTGCACACAGCAGCCGCCAGCCCTTCTCCCACTGCAGCACCTGGATTCCCAGCTCTTTTTCCCAGTATAAATCACTGGTTGTGAAGGGGAGCGCTGACCTCAGGGGATCTGGTGGTGATGGGGCTGCTCTGGGCAACCCCAAAGTCTTGGCTGTTGAGTATCAGAGCACAAACCAGAGCAGGTCACTGGCTACACCTATGCCCAGCAGCTCAGATCCCTTCCCGGGGACCACATGGGAGCTGCACCCTCCGTGGTCTGAGTCAAGCCTTCATCCAGAGCTCCTCAACCATCGGGGTTTTCAGGTCTGGCTTTAACAGGCTTTAGATCAGGCGCTGACTAAATGCCGCAGGTCTGACTCAGGCCAGTCCAGGTTGGGACATGACGTGGATGCAGCAACTTGTGGTTATTATTCACCTATAGATACACCACACCTATGTGCAGACACCTCTAGGGAGATGCCAGCCTGCTCGCTTCTCCTCCCTGTTTTGCCCTGGGCTTTCCAGGGGAATGGGAATGAGGTTTCTCCTTTCTGAGGCTCACGTAGTCCTGCTCTGCTTGGGGTTTAGAGCCACCATCACCATGCAAAATGCAGCCGAATTTCCCTTGGTTGAGCCCCAAAATCACCTCGCCTGTGGGAGCTGTGAGTAGGGCTCTGATTGGGATGAGCTTTGCTGCCCAGCAAACCCCCCGTCACAGGAGCTCCAGTACCCCAGGCTGGATCAGCATCTTAGGGAGGGCAGAGAGGATGGTTCCGTGGGGAAACTGAGGCAGGGGCACAAGCATGTGGGATATAGTGGAGCTGGGAGCTGAGCGAGCATCTCTCTGGGCTGGTTGCAGCGTGTCCAAGCTCCTGCCAACACCAGGGGTGTTAATGGGACCCTTCACCTCCCTTGTAGGGCCCCTTGTCACAGTGCTGGTAATGAGGCTGTGAGGTTTGCCCGCCTTTCTCCCCAGCTCCTGCTCGTAGGACCTCGTGTTATATTGAGTATCATGAAGCATCCGAGCTCCCTCTTCCCCCCCACCCGCCCTTGCCTGCCTGCGTGTAGGACCTCTTGTTATAGCCAGGGAAATTATGGGTCTTTGGTCTCCCTCCCTTCACCCAGGCTATAATTTAGTTTTATATAAAGTGCGGTCCAGCCCCTGTTGTGCAAGCGGTTGCTATTCCAGGTGCTGGGGAGAGAGGGATGGGGTGGAGAGGAGGGGGCTGGTGGAATGTAGCATCACCCTGAGCACCCTGCAGCCGCCCTGGATACCCCACAGCCCCCCTGGACACCCTGCAGCTGCCTCGGGCACCCCACAGCCCTCCTGGATACCCCACACCCCCTCTGGACACCCCACTGTTGTGTTGCCTTCGGTTATACCTTCTCCTCGCTGGGTTGCTGCAAGGGGTTTGTGGTTTTGGGGTTTATCCCAAGAACATGGCTCTAGTTCTGGGTTTTGGTTGCCCCATCCAGAGGGTCCTGCAGTGGCTGCTCCTGTGCCGGAGCGAGCGGGAGCACAAGAGGAGGTGGGAGCTGCTTCCCGCAGGGAAGACAGTGGCTCTTTCATGGGAAGGGGGGATGAAAAGTCCGGCTTGAGCCGCCGCGGAGTGTAACCAGATCTCTTGGCTTTAGAGCGAAGGAATGTGGGACCTCGGGAGGGTTTTTGGGAGAGTGCTGCTGAACGGCTGGCGTCGCAGCGGAGTGAGCAGCTGCAGAGCGAGACAGCCCCGGTGTCCATCCCGAGCAGCTCAAAAGCCCTCACAGAGCCCCAGCTCTTCCCCACCGCTGTGTGCTCTGGGCTGCAGAAGCAGCAGGAGCAGCTGGATTTGGCTCACGCCCGAAAAATCCGAGTCCCAAAGCAGCGGCCGGTGCCGTTGGCAGCGGCTGGGGATGCGCTGTGGGTCTGGGTGACCGGGGTCCGTGCCCGTGGCGCGGTGCACCCCAGGCTGCTCAGCTCCAACCCCAATTCTCTTGCAGAGGAGGGCGAGACCTCGCAACCTTCGCCGAGGCAGCCACCAGCGGCACCAGCGGCACCAGCGGCAGAGCCCTGGCCACCCACCCGCCCTGCTGCTGGGAAGGAGAGAGCCCTGGCAGGTGATGAGTCCCGAAAAGTCGTGACGAAGGGTCCCCAGGCCAAGCTCGCAGGAGATGCTGTGACATGTGAGTGTTTGTTTCCCTCTGCGGTGGCACGAGCAGCTCCGGACGCTGCCGGCTGCCTGTGCTTTGGGCTGCTGCTCTTTAATCGCTACCAGGGCTCATTAAGAAGTTGGGCAGCTCTGGTGGGAAGCCATCTCCTCCTCACCCTGCTCTTCACCACATCAAAGGCAAAAGCTTTTAACTGAGCGTGAGTCATCAGGAGCTGGGGAAAGTGATGGGCGGCATCCAGCAGCGTCAGGGTGCCTCTCGCTGCCCTTGGCCTTGGGACAGGCTGGAGGCAGGGGAGGAGGAGGAGGAGGTTTGACTTGCTCTAGGTGATCCTGCTCTGGCAATAGGGGGGATTGGACTAGATGAGCTTTCGAGGTCCCTTCCACTCCCCAACATTCTGTGAATCTGTGAACCTGTGAGGTTGGAGGAGGAGGAGGTTGGAGGAGGTTGGAGGAGCTCTTGGCTGCATTGCTGGGATGCTGTAGTGAGGACCTCGGTGGTTGCGTTGGGCTTCCCTGGTGGGAAGAAGGATCAGCCCCTGGGGGAAGGAGCCGGCGGATGAGTGGAGCATCCCCCAAAGCCACAGCAAGAGAGAGGAGAGGAGAGGCCCCGGCAGAAGGAGCTCCACGGTCACAGCCGCAGTGCAACAGCCTTTTGCTGGAGCAAAGGGAGATGCCTCCCGCTGGGACGGCTCTTGCCTTGGCAGATCCAGGGCAAGGGTGAGGCTGGTGCAAAGGCTGAACGAGCAGGGCCCGGGATGGGCTGTCAGTGCTGAGGATCTGGTTTTGCTGGAGGTAGCGGTGAAGCCAAGCAGCACCTCCTCGTTTCTGCTGCTGCCAACCTGCCAGTCCCCCTTGCCGTGAGAAATACCGGGGTGGGATAGGAGCAGAGGTGGGGGCCAGGGTGCCCTTGCTCCATTTCCCAGTGCAGGGATGGGAGAGCAGAGCTGGCAGAGGTGGGAAACCAGAGGCCAGGCTCTCCTGGAGTCACACCATCCATCCTGGCCCTGGCCCCCAGCCTGGAGATGAGGGTTTTGCTCCCAGGCTGCCCCTTACGCACACGACTGTTCCCCTTTTGCTGGATGTGAGCCTGCAGCTTTCTCTTCCAAGGCGCGTAAAGTGGATGGACGCTCCCCAGTGGGAAGAGGGAGGCTGGAAATGAGGTTTCAAACCCCAAAGAGCAGGCAGGAGGGATGGGAACGGGAGGGGACGGCAAAAATCCGGGTGCTCCTGACGGCGTATGTGGAGCGGGGAGAGCGCACGTTTCCTCAAGCAGAGCTTGAGCCCTTGCAAAAGCATCTGGGAGCTGGGCCGGCTGCCCACAGACATTCTGCACCTCTGAGTCACGCTGCAGCCCTGCTGCACCCTGCGTGGAGCGGCCCCACGCAGCCCCCAACCCAGCAGAGCCCCCCAGGGACAGCCACCCCATGGCTCCCGAGCCTGGGAGGATCGTGGCCGCTCGCATCCCAGCTTGTCTGGGTGCTGGGTGCAGGGAACCCCCTGTCCTTCCCTCTCCTCCCTGGGAAATGAAGTTCAGCTCCCCAAGGAGCATCGCTTCCAGCAGCCCTCGCTTTGCAGCCCGGTGCAGTGCATCCCGCCGCTGCTGTTACAGAGGGGTCACCATCGCTTGTGGGGGGCAAATTCCCCCCTTCCCCTGTCGGTCTCCTCATGCCCCTTGGCCACCCGGTGCCGAAAGCAGCTCCTGTTCCAGGAGCATAGTTGGGAAGACGATCTTTGACCCAGGGGGGTATCGCAGTGGGGCAGAGTCTCCTCTCCGCTGAGCCCCGGTGATGCAGCACCTTGGGTGTGAAACGCAAAGGGAACAACCAGGAGGTTTTGGGTGTTGAAGAGCCAAAGGCAGGGGTGTTCCCCCAAACCCCTGATGCGATGGGGGCCATCGAGTGGGCTGGTCCCCCCCTGCTTCTTCCCTGACACCCATGACTGCTCCAGCACAGCTTCAGCTGGAAGATGGCTCTTTTAGAAGAGCTTTGGGCTCCCGTGAGCTGAAAGCTCTCCTCGAGAATGGAAGCTGGTTTTTTCCTAACTTAGAGGTGGGGGGGATCACTGGCTGCCTCTCGCTGCCACTCGCCGGAGCGTGATTTTGATTTACAAACAGTTTAATCTGAGGAATGCAGCGAATTGGGGAATGCCAAAGGGAGCACGTTGCATGCTACTGCAAGCTCCCGGAGAAACCCAGCGCTCGGAGCTCCGCAGGGTTTGGTGCTGCCGGCCACTGCGGGGCCCGGCTACTGTGCAGGTCCCGACGTGGCTCTGGGCAGCCCTGGCGCGACCATTTCCCACCAGCTTGGTGCCTCCACTTGAGCACAGACAGCTTGAGGGCACTGGAGAAGGGTGCATGGGAAGCCAGCACCCCAGGAGGTATTTTTGGGGTGACGCACACATCCCATTATATCCAAGACCTGTTTTCTGTTTGTCTTTTCCACCCTTCTCCCACCCCTCCTGCATCCAGCCCGCTCTTCCCGTCCAGCTCCGGTTATTTTAAGTTCCCTTCCCAGCACCCGTCAGAGACGCAGCGTTTGACCCAAGCGCCCGGTTCAAGCTTTGCCTGCGGTCTGAGCCGGGCTCCGTCTGGCAGCGCCGGGCGCTGGGTCCGGGCACTTGTGTTTTTTTAACCTCGCATCTATTTTGTTTTCGCCGGCGAGGGTGGGGGCAGCACAGAGAGCGTCTGTGCCCCCTCCGCCCAGCCGGGCTCCCGGTGCCCCACAGCCACCCCACACAGAAAGCAGCTCCTGTTCCCCAGCAGCCGGAGGTGCCTTTGCCCTCGAGCCTCTCTCCTGAATCATCCCTTGTTTACTGCCACGGGAGAGGAAAAGCAAAGTTTGGCCGAAGCACCGGCAGGCAGGATTTTATTTGTGGCTTCGATTGGCATTGCTAGGGGAGGGGGATGGATGCTCCAACCCCTCTCCCTCGTGCTGGGTTCCCAGTCCCCGCCGCAGAAGGACGGTGGCGTGGGGACGCGGCGCTGGGCAGGAGCGAAGGGCTGAGCCGTGCCGCTGGCTCCGGCAGCGTCCCGCTGGGACACGCGGCCGCCGGCCTCTCTCACGGCTGCGAGGGCTGGAGGGAGGCACAGACAGAGCAGATAGTTATTTTCCTCCTCCTGCAGAGAAGTTCAGCCAGAGGCTGGGGAGACCTTTAATTAATTCGCGCGGTCCTGCGGAGATGAGCAGCCCGGCTCGCCGGTGGAGCTTCATCCTCGCTGGCTTTACGGAGGGGGATGGGGCTGGTCAAGAACTCTGCTGCCCAGGGCTCATGGGGTGGCGGCTTGGCCATGGGGGTGGCTCTTAGCTGGAAGCAGCCACAGGCTCTTCTCTTCCCCAACCAGTCCGGTCAGCCTTGACGGCTCCATCCTTCCTGCCCATGCTAGAGGAGACCTCCTTCTCCAGGCCTTCTGCTGAGTTTTGGCCATTGTAGCACACGCTTTACGATGAGCCTTTATTCCTTACTTTTTTTCACCCCTTCTTCTCTTTGAAGGCTCCATCTCCCTCCCTCCAGCCATTTCTTACGCGTCTTATTTCCCATCTCCAGGGCAGATGTTTCTGCCCCAGCGCAGCGCTGCAGGGAGGGCTCCGAGAGGTAACGCGCTGTTCTTCCCTCCAGGCCAGCCCCAGGTGAGAGGATCCCTGCAGCCCCCCAGCCCCTGCACCCAGCTGCTGCCCAACGGTGCCGGGCGAGGGTTGGATGCGGGAGGTGCCAACGGGGAGGCGGGGAACGGGCTCTTTCGCCCCCTCCCCAGCACCCAGAAGCCTCACCGAAAGCTCCAGTCGCACCACTCCATCAACAGCCAGAGCAGCAAGAAGAGCAAAGGCAGCTCCAAGTCGGCCTCTTCCCACATCCCTATTGAGGCACAAGAAGGTACCGGCTTACCCTGGGCAGGGGGTCCCGTTCCAGCCCTTCTCTTCCATCCCCGCATCCCTTGAGCTCTCATCACCATCCCTGGAGGTGTTTAAGGACAGATTGGATGCTGCACTTAGTGGCAGGGTTTAGCTGATGTGGTGGTGTTAGGGCATAGGCTGGGCTCAATGAGCTCAGAGGGCTTTTCCAGCCTCAATAATTCTGGGATTCTGGGATTGTCTAGTGGAGCATCCTTCCAGCCCACCTGGAACCCCAGACCTGGACACCAGCCACACTTCCCTCTGGCTGCAGGGTGGGCGCTGAGCAGGGTCATCTCATGGCCTCCAGAAAGGGTCTCTCTTCGGTCCTGAATGTGTCCCTGATTATTGAGGGTGGCTTCAGGAGCAGCGCTTGACTCCCAGCCCCTCTTCCTATCCCTTCTATTAATTCCTGAGGGAGGATTTCTACCCTTACAGGGCTGAGCATCCCCCCACCGGGTGCTTATCCCCCATCCCCCCTGCCCACTCTCTGGCCGTTCCTCCCCAGACTGCTGCGTCCACTGCATCCTCTCCTGCCTCTTCTGCGAGTTCCTGACCCTCTGCAACATCGTGCTGGACTGTGCCACCTGCGGCTCCTGCACCTCCGAGGACTCCTGCATCTGCTGCTGCTGCTGCAACTCGGGCGAGTGCGCCGACTGCGACCTGCCCTGCGACATGGACTGCGGCATCATCGACGCCTGCTGCGAGTCGGCCGACTGCCTGGAGATCTGCATGGAGTGCTGCGGGCTCTGCTTCTCCTCCTGAGCGGCCGCGTTCAACCCAGGGGGGAACCAGGAGTGGGTCCCCCCCAAGCTCTCCGGCATCAGCCGAAGGTCCAGCTGCTCCCTGAGCTGGTAGAGACATGATGAGGGAGGAGAGCGATACCCCCCGTTGCAAAGCTCGTCCTCGGAGCTGGTGAGCCGGGCTCGCATCCTGCCAGGGGAAGGGTCTATGCATAGGGCAGCGGGGGCTTCGGGTCCAGCCGGCATCCCGTCACGCTCTACCTCTTCCCCGCACCGAGCCGGTTCTACCAAGGATCGAGGAGCCTCCTGCCACCTGAGCCGAGAGCAGGGGCACCCACCCCGAGCATCGCCGAGCCCCCGGGTGCCACCCCAGGCTGCTGGCGTTGGGTTCAGCCTGTCCCGCTGTCCCCGGACAGTGCTCTGCTTTACACGGGGGCGGCACGGAGCGTCCTCTCCCTCCCCGGGACACCTCCAAGGCTGAACCCGCCGGGCACCAGGACATGCCGAAACTTTTCGCCAGGCTGCGGGGTCCTGTGCTGTGGGACACATCCTGCCAACCCCTTCCCCTCCGCGGTGCTGAGATCGACAGCCGAGTGCAATACACACAGCCCACTCCTCTCCCCGTTTGGCCAGCTGGGAAGAAGCTTTTCCTTTCCTGGTCCCTGCAGCGGTGGAGGCAAAGGGCAGCTGGGGAGAGCCCAGAGCTGTGCTGAGCTGTTACCGAGGTGGTGCAGAGCGCCTTGGCTGGTGCCAAATGACCCCCAGCAGTTGTTGGCGCCATCCTGCCAGCCCAGGGACTGGGCTCGTGGCTGGGTGAGGGTGGAAAACACCCCGTTGAAGGGCTGGGGAGACGGGGAGGAAAGCCTCACAGTATTTTATTTTTTGGGTCCCTTTCGTTTGTTACTGTAAATAAAGGGGGTTTTTTTTTCTTCCTTTCTGAGCGACGGCTGCCCCTTCGCGTGCTCCGCAGCGGTGCTGCGACCCCATCCTGCTCCCAGCAGCTGGCACAGGGCACAGGCTGCAGGGCTCAGAATCCCTTTGCCCCAGAGACACGATTTCCCTGCGGGAGAAAAGAAATGACGCAAATTCCTGGCTGCGGGGCTAGGAGTGGGCACCAACTGTCCAGGGTTGGAATGAGGTGAGGGTGTGGGAGCTGGGAACCCTCTGAATTTGGGTGGCCTGGATGCTTCTGCAGCCACCCACAGCCTCTCAGTCCTGCTGTGGCACCACCAACCGTGCCATGCCGTGCCGTGCCATGCCGTGCCATGCCGTGCTGTGCTGTCCCATGGCCCCCCCCAGAGTCTCGCTGCCCCTCAGGGGGCTCGGCCACCCCAGGGAGGCTGCTGCCTGGGCTGAACTTGAACGAGGAAGGAAAAAATACTGAAAAAACTCGAGGCCAAATGGGTCAGTTGGTCACGGCGACACCGACTGGTTTGGGATCTGGGCTGCCTGCCCTCCGGCGCTGCCGCTCAGCCGTGAAACCTATTTTTAGTGGTGAGCTCAAGGCGGTCGGAGCTCGGCGCCGAGCAAGTGCATGGAGAGGAAGAGGATGGTACGGGCAGCCTTCTTCCACCCCATGCACGGTGGGGAGGACTCGGGGTGGTGGATCGAGGCTTTTAGTCCTCGCCCTGGCACAGTCTCGTGGGCTCAGCCCCGGAATGGGGCGCTAAGGGGGTGGCACATCTCAGCCCACCCCAGGACGGACGGGACTTGGGGCCCCATCCAGCACTCGGTGGGAGCTTTTCCACAGACTCCAGCTGAGGCTTTGCTCCAAACCATTTGCATCCTTGGCAAGGAGGGACTGGAGGCACTGGCCTTCCCCTGCCTGGCCTCACTTGTGGCGCTAATTAGGGAGGCTGGAGCTGGCAGGGCTGCTCTCCCCACACCAGCGCTGCCGGAGTTGCTTAATGGGGAACAGATTTCCCCGGCACGGGAGGGTCCTGCGGGCTGGCCGTGCTGTGCAGGCTTGTGTCCTGGGGTGGGAAAGGGATCACACACCCCCTGCATGCCCCCCAAGCACCCAATTTCCCCCTCCCCGCCTGCTCCCCCTCTTTGCTTCAGCATCGAATGTCCTTTTAATGCTGCTCCCAAAGGACCAGGTCCCCCCCAGTAGCTCTGTCCACCCGCCACGGCTTGAAACTCTCGGGCAAGGCAGAGCATGAGGTCCTGCTTAGTGTATGTGCTGTTCACGCCTACGAATGTACTTCAGTGACGGGCTGCCTTCGAAAAAATGCGAATAAAATCATAGTTGCCAGTGCAGGGCTACCCAAAAGTGCAGCTCAGCCCTGCAGAGTGATGCTCTACAAACCCACCCTCGGACAGGTCCCACCTTCTCCACCGGCTGGACATTGGAAGGGGCAAAGTTGGATTTTTTTTTCAGCCCCTAGCCCAAATCCCAGGGCACGTTCACCATCCTGGCTGCTCTGCTCACGTCCTGAAAATCAGAGGGATGGTTCTGGGGTGTGGGAATGACAGATGAAAGCAGGGAATGATGGACCAGAGCAGGGAATAAATGGACCAGAGCACAGAATGATGGAGCAGAGCAGCTGAAGTCCTTGGAAAGGGCTTGAAAAGCAAAGTTCAAGCCTTCCTCTGGATGCAAGCTGCTGCTGGCCATCCACCTTGCAAACCACCGGGGAAGGCAAGAGTTAAACCCTCCTGCCTGGGAATTAATTAACAACAGCTGTGCTCGGTTTTAACTAATTACTCTCCTGCCAGGCTTGGTTTTTATGGTTCCTTCAGCGGCCTCTCAGAGCTGGAGCCACCACACCCTCCCTGGCTGCTGGTCCTGCAGGCTGGGCTGTGCTGGGCACCCTGGCTCCCCTGCCCTCCTTCCCTGGCCCCTCGTTTGGTGTCTCGGGTGAAAGAATTCAACAAAAGGGGCTAAAAATCATGGAATTAATTTAGTCCAGTTGCCTAAACTTGCATTGCTGTGTTGTTACTGGTTTTAGGGTGGTTTACTGGCAGGGTCCCCCCCCGGAGGGACACGCATCTGCCTCCCCGGGATGGGCAGCGCTCGATCCCAGCTGGCCATCGGCGCTGCTTGTCCGATACGCTGCTGGTGATTTATTATGGGGTGTATTAATGATAGGAGCTCATTGTCTAATTGCTAATAGGCTGCCAGGGCCGCACGTTCCCAGCGCTGCGCCTGGGCTGCCGGGCTCCCATGCTGAGCACGTCTAGAGATGCAGCCAGAGTGATGTCCAACGCAGGGCTTAGAAACTCTGCAGGAGCCGGGGTAGGCAGGTGAGAAACCCTCCCCTTTCAGGCTGGCTCGTCCCATCGCCGTGAGGGTGCTGGGCACCTTCTTTCTCCGTGTGGTGGAAAATACTGGACAGGGTGAGCCCCGCATCTGAGCAGCCTGGACGAGCCTCTGCTCCGACAGTGGGGGACTTGCTTTCAACAGCCTGAGCTATTTCTGTCCACAATCCTAATCAATAAAGCGAGTGAGAGGAGTTCTATTTTCCACTCCAAATACTTTCTCCATCCTGTTTCCTCCCAGTTCACACGGCGGGCTGGGGCGCGCTCCAGCAAGGAGGCCCACGAAGCCGTCTCCTCCTCCTCGTCCTCCTCCTCTCCTCCTTGTCCTCCTCCTCCTCCTGGTTGCTGATGCAGTCCCCCCACTCCTGCTCCCACTCCTGCCCCAGCCCCAGGAGCCCTGAGGGTCCCTCCTAATTCCCTGCAACCCAAGGGGCTGGTTTTACTGGGGGGGTTGGTGAGACGAAGGCGTTGCTCATTGCTCATTGCTCGTCTGCGTGCGTGCACACACAAACTCACACATGCACGCTCACAAGAAAACACTTTCAGTGCCAAAGGGAAAGAAAAAAAACCATAAATCGAGGTTTTTTTGGAAGCCAGAGCGGCTCATGTAATCCCAGGTTCTGCTGGGCTGCCTCCGAGCAGCGCGGCGGCAATGGGGGGACTGGCCGAGGGGAGACGACTGCAGTCTATTAAACTTCCTTTGAGAACCTGCCAGGCTGACAGCAGCTGGAAGGAATTAAAGTTTCAGGTCCACCAGCTCCTCTCCTCACTTTCACCCTTCCCCAAAAAACAGCTTGAGGCCACAGGCCCAGCAGCATCACTTTTTCCCCGACAGGATCTGGTCCGAGCTGATTTCTTCTTTGATCCCGAACCTGCCAGAAACGTGAGCATCTGCTGAACGGAAAATCCCGGTGCCTGCGCCACCATCAGCTCCCACTTTGAGTCCCTCGTGCCCTAGAGAGTTGAGCCCAAGGTTGCAACGGTGCTGCAAGGTGCCTTCAAGTCATCTTGCACCTCTCAGCTCCCTGCACAAGTGCCGGCGCCGTCAAGGAAGGGAAAACACCCCCCAGGCTGCCAACTGCTGCCGCTCAGGGCACCACAGATGCCCTGTGAGATGCAGGAGAGGGTTTGCTGGCCCAGCAGCTGCCAGAGAACCCACATTTGCTCTCACTTTGGGGTGTCCTCATGCTGTGCATGCACCCACATCGATGAGAGAGCCTTGGAGGTGCCCGTCTCCTGATTATGGGCACCCACAGCCTGGCGAGGGGGTGCTGCCAGCCTGGCACTCCGGTCCCTTCTCTCCACGCAACAGCAGCTTGGCAGGAGCCGCGGGTGAGGGGGGAGTGGGACGGGCCAGCCTTGTGCTGCTGTCGCCAGCAGAGATTATGCCGAAAGTTATCGTGTCTCGAGGGAAGGGGGGGATGCAGAAGCTGTCTGAGCTCGGCGATAGCTGAAGCAGCGCGGAATTGGCAAAGGCCAGCGGGTTTTGCTGCCAAAGGGCAATCTGCCCGAGAGCGCCGGCTCCTCCAGCCAGCCTTGGAGGCTGGGACCCAAGCGGAGACCATAGATCCCCACCTTCTGCTTTGCTACCAAGTTGGAGAAGGAAAATGCAGAAATGCTCGTGTTAACCCTCTCCTGGGTTCCTGGGGAGGAGTGGAGAGAAGCCGAGCAGCCCGGCAAGCCCTTCAACCTTAGGCACTGCCAGAGACCTGCACAAAGAGGCCCGGGGAAGGCTTTGCCCCCAAAGAAACACCAATGACTTGAGGGACACAAGGAGCAAAGCCAGGGTGCGTAGGACAGCAGGACCTGTGGCCTCTAGGGTCATAAACACCGATACATTCATGGGCACATATATCCAGGGACCACCACTTGATTTATTACAACCCCTTCAGCCTTCCTGCCCAAAGAAGCAAGGTTGAAGCCCAGCAGTAGGAGAGCTGGACAGACACATGGGGCCTCATCTTGCCCCTGGTGGGTATTTTCCCTTGTCTGAGCACATCCTGGGGCTCAGCATCCCCACGGGCTCTATCCCAAGGTTGCGTTGCCTCCCAGGCAATGCCAGGGCTCAGGGCAGAGCTGGCAGCTAGAAGGAGACAGTCAATGGTGTCGTGCGGGGAGCAGATGAGTTTTCCAGCATCGGAGAGGTCAGGAAACCAAGAGGGAGTAACAACCAGTTCAGAGGGGTTGCTGGTGGGTGGTCTGGCTGCCTGGGGAAGGCACAGCAGCCCTGGGCTCGGGCACACCCAGGCTGGGCCATGGGAAGGCCGGATCCTGGCTCAGCAGCTTCGTGCATTTATGGATCACCATTGCCAGGGCTAATGACACCCACTGGGCTCCTGCGTGCAAGCCCCACACTGGGTACTGAGTCTTCTGCACTTGCAGAGCAGGGACCTGAACCAGGAAACCTCACCAATAAAATCGCACAACCTTATTATTGTTTAAACAACATTTCTTATGCCTTCAACACCTTAACGTACACCTCATTTCAGCTCTGGAGCTGATACGTACCCCACCAGCTCAAACATCTCCTTTCTTCCTACTAGAAGAAGCTGCGGCCATTGCATGAGTGGCTTTTGAGTGTCACCTCATCCCTCTTGACCGTGCAACGCATGGTGCCAAGGGCTGGTACTTGGTGCCAAGGGCTAGTGCAGGATGCCAAGGGCTGGTGTATAATACCAAGGGCTGCTGCAGGATGCCAAGGGCTGGTAC
>WEIS01010558.1:0-24739 GCA_013389965.1 Todus mexicanus
CCAGGGACTGCACACACAGCAACAGAACCAAGTGGACCCTGTGCCATTACTTGCATTGCTTGCCCAGGTGGTTTGTTTCCAACTCCTGCAAAGAGTTTTCCTAAAGTTTTCTGCAGTTTCCCAACTGCAGAAATGTACTTTTTTTCTCAGAAATCTCTGAGGAAATCTCACTGTATTAATGATATTATTTAGAACAGCTGCACATGGAAAATAAACAGATTAACTTATCTCAAAGAGGTGGGTGAGCTGTTCTGGAGAATTTACCTGTGTGCTCATTCTGTCACAGGAACAGGCTATTACAGAAGGATTTTTCTTTTCCTCCACCCAGCTCCTCATTGCATGATTCCTTGGAACACACATACCAGATTTTTAAAAGACTTAGTTACGGCGCACATGAAGCAGTTTATCTACTTCACTGCAGAGCAGATGGAACCATAATTGCCACCAAGCGTAATTTTACACACTCTACTGTTTTGAATTGAGACTCTGTTTATAATGACGTGGGAACAAGACAAACCTTAAGCCAACTACAGCCACTGCTTTCTTCATTTACCTCCAGTCTCTGTGCTGGTTCTGTTCATCCTGCAGGCAAGCCTTATACTGCAGTACCAGATTTCACTCCAAACCTTTCTTAGTAGGCTAGCTTTTCTGTATCATTTCTTTACACCTTTAATTAACTCATCACCAAGAAACCAGAGGTGATTTTCTAGCAGCAACTGTAGCCTGAGTGATGTTTTTGCTGGGACAGTGTGATGGTTACAAGTGTGATTCTGCTCTTGTTGCAGGATTTCTCATCTAGTAAGCAAGGGTTTGTTGTTGGGTTTTGTGTGGGGTTTTTTTCCCCTGTGTCTTTCACATACTTTGCCCTGGGAGTGTTTTCTCTGGTACCTACAAATATTTATAGTGCCAGCCCCAAACATTTGCAGACGATAACAAATATTTATAAAGCATTCAAGCAAATGTTTACAAAAACGCTCTGAGATCATCAGTTATTTTAGCTGCAGAAAATTGCCACTAGAATGCCGCACGATGAGGAAGATAAGAAAAACCCTCCAGGACATGAAACAACTCTGTATAAGAGACATCACACATTATATAGGAAGCCTACATTTTTGTGCAAATTATATTTGAACTCTAAATGTACAGGCTTTATGTTACACTGAGGTAAATGCTTTTCATGCATAGAGCTTAAAAGAGAACATAACGTAAGCAAGATTATTTTCCATCTTTAAGTGCATAATTGGATGTACACACACGGATTGTGGCAATTTCCCTGAAAAACAATCTGAGTTTTCAGCCGAGCTTACATCTCAGTAATGGGATCGTTGAAGTAACAGTGCTGGACTAACTGCAAGTAAACGGGACAGCAGAAATTTAAAAATGCAAACTAATTACATTGGAAATTTGGCATGAACTTCCCTAGAATTCATAGTTACGTCTTATATCAGTTGTCCACATGCAACTCCAGGAATACCAGTGAATTTAGCCTGTAACAATAAGACTGATTAAATACTGGTGTTCTTCATGCGGGGTGTTTTTAAACTTTAACCAATATCTTATCTGTCAGCATTTTACTTTCTACAACTTCTTAATCCTTAAACATCCCCCTATTAGCCTTCTGTTTATTTATCCTTAGGATAAACTAAGTGCCAGTGTGTAACATTAAATAACCATTTGGGTTGAGAGAAATAACATGCAATCAGATAAAAATACAGTAAGCAACTAGTTACTGAAGTTACTCATGCCCTGTGGTTTTGAAGGGTGTTTCCCCAAAAGATGGTTTTGTATCATATGGAACTATCGAAAACACCACCCTTATGCCTCCAAACCCATCAGCTTTTCTGTGGCGGAGCTGCAGCTCCATAGCTGGAAGCCTCATCCTTGGCTTAATGATATGGAAAGCTAAAAAGCCTGCCTCCAAACCCTGTTTTTCAACGAGATTGCTTTATCTGCTGAACTAAATGATAGATATTCCCTAAACTCCCAGAATTTATTTGGAATGATGTCTCCCTTCTTACATTTGGAACGCAGTCCACTTCCTCCTTCCCTTTCCAAACAATAATGTTAGTTAGAATTAATAACGATTGGTTATGATCCAGCCTGTTAATAGCAAGATTGATCCACAGAGTGTTTTATAGCTTGTTAAAAGTTTATTAGCTATTGCAGATCATCAGTAAAAATGGTTTAATTGCTCCAGCTGCTGCTGTCAGTGATGCTTGTGATGCTTCCCATGTATCACAGTGGCATCGATTCCTGATACTCCTGCTACAGGAAACTTCTTGCAGGTTTGTCGTCTGTGCTAACACAATAGTTTTTACCTCTTAACGGCTCCTATGAGATGTAGATGAGGTTACAGCTGCAGTCAAAAAGAACCTTTTTAAAATGTGGGGAAAATTTAAAAAATTAAAAGCTTTTCAGGTGTCCTGGTTTGATAAGTCGTGACCCCAAAAAGCCAGTGCTCTGACAGGCTGACTAGAAATTATCACAGCATCTTTGTTTCAAGCCTTTATTGCAGCTGTTTCATAATCTCACATGGCTAAACAAGTATTTGCACTTAAAAACATCTAGCAGTGAAAGATTTGGCCAGCTGGAATTCTAAGAACGATGATATTTCACAATTATTATTAGATACAAAGTCATTTTACTTGAATTCTATTTCAAGAGATAAAATGATTGCATTTGGTGTGCAGAACCCTTTCATTTTCCCCATAAACAATTTATCCTAATTGCTTGTAATAGGAAAATTGTGTTTAAATCCATCAAGAGTGTATTTTTGCTCGCTAAAAGAGCTCTGAACTGTTGCATATGAACAGTTGAGTGCTGTGCTGTACTGCAGATGTCTGTATGAGATTATCAACTCTTCCAGTGCTCTCAGAGTAACCCAGAAAGTCAGTATAACATAAGGAATAGCACCAAAATATTGCTTGTTAGAAGTTGCTGAACTCTGTCTCTAAGTCTGGGTTTCAAACCCACCCCTACCAGTTCAGTGGTTTTATTTTGTTGCCCATTCCAGGCATCAGTGCTCAGGTATTTACCAGCGATGAGCACAGGCCAAGTATTCTTCTGAAATAGGGCTAGACTTGCAGAAATTACAAAGACAAACACAGGCTGGGCCGAGAATGGCTTGAGAACAGTTTTGAGGAGAAAGACTTGTGGGTGTTGGTTGATGAAAAACTCAACGTGAGCCCGCAGCGCTCACAGCCTAGAAGGCCCCACCTGTATCCTGGGCTGCATCAAGAGAAACATGGCCAGCAGGTCGAGGAAGGTGATTTGCCCCCTCTACTCTGCTCGCAAGAGGCACCACCTGGAGCACTACATCCAGCTCTGGAACCCTGAACACAAGAAGGCCATCAGACTGTTGGAGCGGGTCCAGAAGAGGCCATGAAGATAATCAGGGGGATGGAGCATCTCTCCTATGGAGAGAGGCTGAGAGCTGGGGCTGTTCAGCCTGGGGAAGAGGAGGCTCCAGGGAGACCTTATAGCAGCTTTCCAGTACCTGAAGGGGAAGTACAAGAAAGCTGGGGGGCTTTTTACAAGAGCTTGTAGTGATAGGACAAGGGAAAACGGCTTTAAGCTGCAAGAGGGGAGAGTTAGACTAGATATTAGGAGGAAATTCTTTACAGTGAGGGTGGTGAGACACTGGCCCAGGTTGTCCAGGGAAGCTGTGGATGCTCCATCCCTGGATGTGTCCAAGGCCAGGTTGGATGGAGCTTTGAGCAACCTAGTCTAGCGGAAGGCATCTCTGCCCATGACAAGGGAGTTGGAACTAGAAGATCTTTAAGGTTGCTTCCAACTCCAACCATTCTGGGACTCTGTGAAATTCCTAAGACACAAGTAAATACAGTGTTTATTCCTTCCTTCCTTCATCCAGCTATTCCTTCCGTAGATACTCAAACACCATCTGCCTGAATAGATGAAGCCCTCAAGCACTGCTGTGCAGTAGGTATTTTGACAATACTGCTCCTCAAAGGTTCTGCGTGAAGAGCAGCAGCACAACAGCTGAGAACACCTTGTTCTGCCTGTTAATTACTTTATTTATAAGTGTGCAAGCAGAATGAAGGGGGGGTGTTTCTAGCGACAAGTCCCTCCAGACCTTCCAATTATCCTGCTGCCAGAGGGTATTGTAAGACAGTAAAACAGACACGCACCCACACAAAAGAGGGATCTAATTTCAGTTATTCTTATGGATCACCTAAGGACCGTTTTAAAACTGCATGCCCCTTACGCAGCCCAGCTACGCATTCCTGACACGTAAATTCTAACGCCAGAGTTACACACAGCATATTCCATTTCACTTTGCCTGCCAGTACCAACTTAATATCGATACAACGCACAAATACCACCCTCTGAAATCCTGCAACACAGTACCTTTGCTTGTGGAACAACAGCAGTACAGTTATGACAAATTTTCTCTTGTGGCTTCTCTCTGTCCTGGATTTTGTGAGACACAACAGTTACGCAACGGAGGGTATGGTCCCAGTAGAGTGGTAAATCTACTTGCTAATTAGATGTTAAGCGTGGATCAATGCTGAA
This sequence comes from Todus mexicanus, assembly GCA_013389965.1. Lineage (NCBI taxonomy): Eukaryota > Metazoa > Chordata > Aves > Coraciiformes > Todidae > Todus > Todus mexicanus. The sequence goes on from WEIS01010558.1 coordinate 4,534, forward strand.
AGTGAATTAATGTACTACAAATACACGCCGTGTATCTTCAGCTACTATTAAGGCTACAGTCTTCTGAATAATGAATGAAATCACACAGAATTTTAACCACAGTTCAACAGGATAATTACATTTCAGAATAATAGTTTATGGTACGAAAGCCTGAGTGCTTTCAAAGCCAGTATGAGCTCATCAAGTCATAAAAAACTAGCTCAACTGCAATTTATATTACTACTTTAGAGTCTCACACGTATTACTTTAGATCATCTCTACCAATGAGCAGAAGTATTCCATTTTTAATAGTGTGCCAGTACTTTTAACGCATCAAAAAGGCATCTTTTAAGCCTACTTACATAGAAGGGCAAGGGATGAGGAAGAAAAGATGTAGTAATTAGATGTAAATTTAGCACTGCCACCTATGAGTTGTAGGTAACAAAACAGATTGATTTTTCAGTGCTGAGCTGTTGCTTCTACTCCAGATTTTCTTACACTCTGGTTTTCTGAGAATTTCACCAGTGCAGTGTACAAATTTACAAAGAACCAGGAAGGAGAACTTTGTCTACAGTTCCACCTCTCTAAGATTCCAGAGAATTCACATTCTTGAATCTCAGGTACACGTTTGAGATGAACAGAACAAACTCCTGAAGCTCCTCGGAGCTGGGAGAGTGGCTGGATGTGTTCAATGGTCATGATAATGTTGGGTTTACGGCTGGACTTGATCTTAGAGGTCTTTTCCAACCGTAATGACTATGATTCTATGTAATTCAGCCTGTGGATGGTACTAATGTCATGGGGCACTTTTTGACAGCTTTTGGGATATTCCAGATAATCCATTTCCTCTCATCTATCCAACCAAAATAACTGAAGAAAATATGTTACGGAATCACAGAATATCTTTGGATGGAAGAGACCATCAAGATCATCCAGTCCAACCCTTGACCCAACACTGCAAGCTCCCCAGGGTTGGCTAAGAGAACTTATATCAGTATACAAAATAAATATTAAGAGAAAACACATCCAGACATTTCCTTTCCCCTTGGGCTATTTTAAGTCTCCCGGATATTCACAGATACGCAAAGCTTTCAAAGATAAAATTGAGACCTAGCTCCTGATTATAGTCCATCAGGACCGGGATGCAAACAATAAATTCTGAAGCATTAAGATGGTCAGTAGGGCATTCAGAAAGCCAAAAAAAAGGCCACAGAAGACGTACAGCTGTATGACAAAGCTGAATTGAGAAAATACCTTATTGCTTCATGGGGAAATCTAAATGAGAGCAAAAATTGAGAAAAACACAACTTCCAGTGGAAGTTTTTCTTCTAAGAGAGAGGCAAGAGGACGTGCATCAAAGACTAGGGATAAGCTCAGAGCAGAGCACACAGCCACTGCCCACGGGGGTTACACAGCAGTCTATCACCTGAGATTAACTCCAAGAGCCTTATGGTTTCCAAAGCTTTCTACCAGGGAACAGAAACGTAAACCCAAGGATGCTGACAGATGGCACCTTGAGACAGAACAGCCAGCCCTATGGTATGTGTCAGAAGCACATCTTTGTCAAAATTCCACTTTGACGTCCAATTTCTGAGGAGCAAGTTTTGCCAACTAGGAAACTAAGCAGAGAAAATGTTCTCCTGAAGTAGGAGTCAGCAAGTCTCCTGAAAGGCCACAGCGAACCTCTGCTAACACCATCTGTCAGCGGCAGATGAAGATGCGGGTACTGGCTTTAAGCTGGCAATCATTGGTACATTTTCAGTTGTCCCTTGATGTTGGTTAATGACACAGACTATCTGCAGAGCACTGAGAAAGTCCAGCTGGGCTGATTAAGAAATCCCAGATGGAGAAGCAATGTTTTGTACCACTGTAGGTTTTAAAAGGTTTCCTTTTCCCTTCAATGCAAACAGCTAAAAGACCTATCAAGACTGGAAACATGAGCAAAAGCACAAGCCAGCATGAAGCAAAGATGCGATCCAACACATTGAGCTTTTGTTGTGATTGATTAAAAGACAATTTGCAAACAAACCAATATATACCTGGTTCACACACAGGAAGGCTGCTCAAACAGTCCTTCAGCAAGAACGTGATCTGTTATAAGGTAATAGCAGCTCTTCCTGGTGACTACCTAAAACTGGAAATAGTATCTCTCCCTTGAACTTAATAAATATAGTAGCCAGTGTTTCTTTTTATACCAGCTAAGACTACAGAAGAGGAAGAACCCAGGGGCTTGGGAATAAGCTATTAACTTCTCATACCAGGAGTTACTTGCTGCTGCCAATCTTTATCTAGTGTAAGAGAATAAATTGTTACCCACTTGCCGGTGTTCTTCCTGTAAAATGCTTATCATGCTACTGAGGATAATCATTAAACTCCCTGGCAACTTTACAACTTCTCAACATCACGACAATCAGCGTCCAGGAAATATAATTCATTCCAGCCCTTTTGGCGATGACAGCAGATTTGATATCAACTATTTGCTTAGAAATGTTAATGCAATACAAAACCTGAATGGAGATACAAGGAATAGCAATTTTGTGAGCATGCTACAGAAAATTCTCCGTGTACCGGTCTAGTAGCATTTAGAATGAAAGTTTAAGCTATGACATTTGGGTGCTGGATATTAATTATAAAAGATTGCATGTAAGAACAATCACTGACATCCTCGGCTAGCAATATAAAACGTGTCTGTGTTTCAAAAAGTTAGCTCAGGCACTAGCTAAACCTCCAAATTACCCCAAAGTTTGTTATACAGCCTCAGGATAGAATCAGCACAAACCATTTAATCACTTTGATCAATACAGATGAACTTGCATGATCTGTTCACAAAACCAGACAACCTCATATGAATCAACAAGTAGCTTCAATCAGTATTTTTTAGCCTGTAGCACTGCGCCAGTTTTTGTTAGAATGCAAAGCTGTATTTTTGCTTAATTGAAAACATTATACCACTCAGCGTCTGTGCCCCAAATGTTTTCATTTGTCATACCCTTTACTTCAGCATTACTGAAACCCCTTTCCACCTCAGAAAGCCCTGACGTCCTATATGGGATGGTACTATCACCACTAAATGACCCCTGTCTAACAGCGCTGCCATCAGCTCTGCAATACCCTCACCCGCAGGAATGTCCAAGTCTTCACATCTAAACAAACATTTCAGGGCATTGGGGGGTTCTGTTGTCACTTTTCCATCGAGGGAGGGCTGGGGAACCCAACCTCCTGCTCAGATGTCAAGTTCATAGCTGGAGCATGAATTTCACCAATTGAAGTAATTCGGGTTGGTTACAATTCCCTGTGTAAGCATATAATTAATAAAATGGGACTAAACCTTGCTGTACAATTTGTGCCAGCACTTGCTCTCATTTCCCAGACAGCCACAGCCTCATTACCTCCAGATTTGTGCATCTCATTATGATGCCGACACTCACACTCGTGTGATTAGTGCTGAAATTACAGATTCATCCTGATTTAGTGTGGCCTTTATTGCTGTTAATTAGGCAATGAAATGTGAAAACTGTTACGGCATTTTAATTATCTGAATGCAAGGAGATTTGTATACTTAAAAAAAAACCCAACCCCAAAACCCAAACCAAACCGAGAATGCCATCTTTTCTTTGAAGCAGTTGCTGGTTTGGATGGAAACAGCTGATCGAGAGGAATGTGACGATTTATTTTGCTGCTAGTTGAGGTGACCCCTCCTGTGTGCATCTGCCATGGACCATTTTCTTTTTTTTGCAAAAAGACAGATCAAAAATATCCTCTTATCAAAGGGCATCAAAACATGCAGTAACTAAAACCTGACTGAAATACGAACAGATGAATTCCTTCATCTAAGTAAACTTTTTATATTCTTTTGGCCAAGATCCTGCCAAAAAGCCCTGAAAGAACAGCCAGCAGCAGGCAAAACCTGTGTGCAGAAACACAACCTCAAGGGAGACGGCATCAAAACCCCAAGGGAAGAAGCATGATGGTCTCACCATTGTTGCTGGACCCAGGTTGAAGTGATTTTTCTATGCTAAGTGGTGTGCAGGAGCCCATCCTTAATGGTTATCTCAGCCAGGATGAGGCTCTCCTGCAATTAGCTGTCACAGAAGGTCACTTGTCTGGTGTAGCCATGGTGTGGGCACATAACTGTAACAGGCTAGAAAGAAGCTGCAGGGCCTGGAGAATCTCTGTGCCCAGGCAAGGCTGAGAGCCCTGGGGCTGTTGAGCTGGAGAAGAGCAGCCTGAGAGGGGAGCTGAGCAATGCTGAGCAAGAGCTAAAGGGTCCCTGGGAGGCAAGAGGACGGGGCCAGACTCTGCTCAGTGGTGCCCAGTGCCAGGACAAGGGGCATCTAATTCTGTTCAGTGGTTTCACTTTCCAGCCCAGTCTCTTCTCACTCCTGACACTGTCTGAAGTTCATGGAAGATTTTCACAGACACTCTCTGCTTCCAGCAGCGCCAACGCTCCATGGTCAGAGTCACCACCAAGGCTTGGGGGGTGCAGAAAGGCTCTGGCTGATCCCTGCTCCCGGGCAGACCAAGGTCACTGCTCAGTCTCATGCCCCACGTTGGGGTGCAGTGAGTCAGAGGGGGCACCTGCGGGAGGAGCGGCCAGGACAGGGGACCCCAAACTGACCAGTGAGGGATTCCAGCCCATGGACGGCATGTTCAGGGTAATGCTGAGGGATCATGAGGGTCAAGCCTCTTCTTCAGTAGCAGGTGTCCGAGGGGGACTCTGTTCTGCCTTCGATCCCAGTTTGTGTTTCTGAATCCAACCCCAGCATCCAGCTCCTGAATCCAGTTCCCATCTGCTGCTGAGTCCAGTCTGGGGCTTCCCCAGTTCCAGCTCCACAGCGTCACTGGTGACGAAATTGTCATCAGGGGCTGGGGTTCCATAGTGGGGTTGTAGATATTTGTATATAGTCCATTTTACTATTTTCATTAAAGCTGCTTTAGTTTTCTTTTCCAATCCATCATTCTCTCTCCCTTCTTCCCTTTCACTTCCCCTTCGGGAAGGGAGGGGTGTCTGTCTAGTGGCCGGCCTAGACAGAACCCTTGACAGCTTTAATATCTGGTTTAAATCCCCCATGAAACATTGTATTCTCTTACTTTCAAGCCAATATATTTCCCAGTGTGTTTCTGGCTTCACAACACATCACCTTTTCCTTCCACGGCCACGTGACTATCTGGACATTCTGCTATAAAACACAAGCTCTTCTGTATTTGGAGTTAAATTCTGCTCCACTTGGGGGGGGGGCGGGGCAAAGGACGAGTATGTGAAAAAAACCCCAACCATTTCCTGCCTTCTACCTCCTCTCTACTTTCAATACCACAATCAGTCGCCTGAAAATAATTTTGGCAACTCTACCAGAAAGAAGATATTACTGAATTGAGCATCTGCCTGAGGAACTAAATATGGAAGAAAACCTAGACTGATGGGTTTAATATATAGAAATAAACATGAATTTATCCAGCAATTTCTCACTCTAAAGCTAGCTTGCCCCAGAAGCACTCTACAAGAATAAGTATCAACATTTTCAAATACTAGAAATGCAAATATTAGGCAATTTGCCAATGGCTACAGAAGTCAATAAGAGAATCATAAGCATAGTCCAGTTTCTCGCTGAATTCATTAAGCTGCTAATCAGGAAAGTCCTTCAAGTCAGGGCAAGCCACACATATTTCTAATATAAGCCCAGAAATGTTGTTGACGAAATACATATATGTGCACACACTCAATGTGACAGTCCCGTGGCCCCTTAAGCTTCTCGAAAAAGCAGACATCACAATCTATCAGAGTCATCTTTATCGTATTTTCTACCCAAAGCCACCGCACAGTTGCCTGTTCCACTTCAAAAAGTGCTCGAGTTCGTGCCTTTGTGTATTGTTCCATCGGATTTATCTTCTACATCTCAGGAAGCAGATGAACTTATGCATGCATTCTTAATAAACATCCTTTTGCCCTTGTCCCTCAAGCATCGCTACCTCGGAATGATTTTACTTGCCAACCAACCTTCCCTTTTCTTGACCGTTCATTTGCACACAAGTGACAAAAATATCCCCAGCTGGATACACACTTCAGGGGAAATTTTACAGCTGTCAGGAACCAGTGAAGAGGCTGGTCCTGGCTGCACAGGGTCCAGCTGACTGTCCCAGCTCAGTGCACGTGTTCCCAGCGAAACGGGTACATCTCCCTACGAGTCTGATCTTCCTGGCACGCAGGGATGAGTGCAGCCAGCTCATGTAAAGCAGGAAGACAGACTCTCAGATGTGAAGTCAAACGTATCAGAAGGTCCACCCTGACCAGTCTCATTAAAGCTGCTCAGAATAATGAGCATCTTTAAAGTGAAAGCTGAATGAATCCTAAATAATTAATAACATATGTTTTACCCATAACTTCAGACAGCCTCCTTCCGAGGACAACTAAAGAGAAAAGCAACAAAGCTATTTCTGCCCATTCCCTTATTTTTTTGGCTCTGTGTGGATGAGGCAGTGAACTGTTATTTCTCTGGCTTCAAATCAAAAGGTTGATGTGTTACATTGAAGTCTAGAAGATGCTTCCCTCAGTAAATCCTCAAGTTAATGATTTACATTTTCATCATCTAGCAGACCGCTCTATAAGCATATTTTCCATACAATTGGTACAAGACGGGTCATTTCATTAGCTATCATTAAGCGATGCAAGAATGGAGGCACTCACATGAATTCTAAAATAAGCACAGTGAAATATCATAAAACAGGTGGGGAAAAAAACCTCTGCGCTACCTGGAAAATGACACATATCATCATAAAAAATGTATTCAGCCCCTGAAATGTCTCAAAACCACCTGAAATAGGCATTTACTATCACCACGTTCAACTTACCTCTTGTACAACCACTGGTTTTGCACTGCTAGGATGCAATAGTTCCGGTACAGAATACACATCAAGTTCTCATCTCATACAGACACAATAAACAATTCAAGACTATCTTTTGTCAAGGAAATCAGTCACTTGACGAGGCAATTTACCATTAAGAAGCAAAAACAGCAACTCAACTTTGCCACCAGCAGCGTGGGCTGCAAAACCACTCTGTTACAGGGTGATAGAATACATAAGGCAATTAAGGAACATCTGTTTCAAAAACAACAAAAAAGCTAAATCACCAAGAGTTCACAGCTGCCAGCTTGGGTTAATAATGTAGGAGTGCATCGTCAAGCACAAAATACTCCCTCCCTGAGCTTGTATTTCTTGTTATTACCAGAGATGAGGTCTCCTCCTCCATAGTAATTGCTTGTGGAGACTCATTGATTATGACAGCGTTTGGTACAAAGGAAGATGGATGAGAGAGATGGTTGTACAGGAAACCTGGATGATGGAAGGAGTCAAATTTGCTGAAGAAACATCATGAAGAATTTAACTCCAGTCTTCTGCTTAGTAAGAAGGATTGTGTCTCTGGCAACAGCTCACACAACTGGAGACAGTGGAACACCAACTTGACCTCCAACATTCTGCTTTGGCACTCTCAGCACAGCATGACAATTCATGGTTAATAGAGTACATATCCTCCATCCCATCATTCAGCACCCCTGGGCCCAGTTTAGATTCCCTCAGAGAGGAAGGCTGCTTAAGAATCTGTTTTAAATCCTGGGCATACATGGTCTGCCACTTGTCCTCAGCCCCTAGATGACTGCTATAGCCTTCATGTACTTGTTTTTTTTCTTCTAGAAATTACATGAAGGATGGGCATTTAAAGCCTGTGATATAAAAAGATGACACCCAGGAGCCGAAGAGAGGGGGGATGCTGGTGAATAGCAGTCAAGCATCAGTGCATTGCGCAATCGTTGCCAAGGCAGCCAAGAGGGCACTGAGAATCCCGAGAGACCTCAGCAGCTACAGCAGGGCTGGAGTAGCCAGGAATTCTTTGTAGGTGGTAAGGATCACCCTTAGAGCACAGAGCAATAGGGAACTGGCTCCCACATCTTTTTATTAACAGATTAAGTTGCAAATGTTGACTTATAAAAACCTCAGTGTGACCATCTACAACATTTTGAATACCTACCAAGCATCTCAGATACAGGAATGATGAAAGTCAGTGTCCCAACACATACAGAGTTTCCACAAGATTTTGTGGCCAGTGTGGCTCTAGATGGTGATTCAGATACAGGAACTTGCCGTCTCCTGTAAACCACTTAGTACCTGAAGGCAAGCTAATTCTCAGTTTACAGAACTCAAATTTACGCCTTAACAATATTTCTTGGAGCTTGAAACACTCTCTTGACATGAGCCAGTTCTGCTTCTCTTGGTCCATCACAAGGATTACACCTTCCCACCTAGTACTGGCTCTCTGGCACCACTCAGGGACCACACGCTTAACATCACTGAAGAGATGTTGACCTACGTTTCCCTGGATACCACTTCCAAGCTTGCATCATCCTCAAAGAACACAAAAAATGCCAAATATACCCTCTGCTAATAGCCACTGTTAAAGGGAGTCTACTTATTATCCAGTGCAATTAGCTCCAAGCTTCTGAATGTCAATTCACCATGCGAGGCTGAATGACAGGAGGGGAACAGCCAGTTTGACCATGGAGGTCTTTCTGAATTGCAGACATTAGCAAATCTCAGGAAGAAAATGCCCTGAAGTGTCTATTTGCAATTTCGCTGCTATTAGAGAGTATTAAAAGTTATTCATACGGCACAGTTAGAATGAGACCAAAATAGAAAGCTTGCATAAGCTTCTACTGTGAAGAATGAGCTCTGCATGTAAAAGGCAGCCGAGGGAAGGTTCAGCTTGTCTTAGCTCTAAAAATGCACAATAGTGGCTGTGCTGGTTAGTGGCTGTAGAGGACACGGGACCTGCATCCGTTCATCCAGAACACACGGGGCCTGGTTCTGAGATGGTTCCTCTATGCATTCAGCAACTTGGCTTAGTACAGGAGCTGTTCAGAAGCTATACAGAACAACTGGATTTTCCTGCAGAAAAGGATTTGGGTGTACTGGTGAATGAGAAGCTGGACAAGAGCCAACAGCAAGCACTTGCAGCCCAGAAGACCAATCGCATCCTGGGTTGCATCAAAGAAGCGTGGCCAGCAGATCGAGAGAGATGATCCTGCCACTCTGCTCTGGTGAGACTCTACCTGAAGTGCTGTGTCCAGCTCTGGTGCCTTCAACATAAGAAGGACATGGAGCTGACAGAGCAGGTCCAGAGGAGGACACAAAAGTGATCAGAGGGCTGGAGTACCTCTCATACAAGGACAGGCTGAGGAAGTTGGAGTTGTTCAGTGTAGAGAAGAGAAGGCTGAAGAATGAGGTGCTAGAAGAAAGAAAGAAAATTACGTGGCCCGGGGATATTTGGAGGTCACGGCAAATTTAATCAGCACATGTTGCTGTCAGTGCTATGGCCAGGAGTTCAAACTATCCAGAGGTGAAAGAATACAAAATTAAAGCTGAACTGTGACTGCACAGAGAGGTCAGGAACAACCTCCTTTCCTTTTCAACCAGCCTCTTTGCAAAATACACTGCGTGCAATGGAGACCTTAGCCCCTGAAGATTAAAAAAAGTAGAAAACTGACCTTTTTTTTTCCAGTATGCACTAAGGAACTCAGATTTATTGCATCTTTTAAAGTGTATCACTAGCAGACACTGCCTCTTGGGAGAAATGAAGAAGGAGAAAAGCATAAACTTCTCAAACCGAACAGAGAAGCCCATCAACTTCAAACGAATCTTTTCAGTGCCAAAAATACAGCTGTAGAGCCCCAGTAGGTGTTTACAGTTAAAGACTTGGGAGACTTAAGGTCCTTAAAACCATAGTGTCATTCAACAACAAATATCAAAGAGCTTTACCAAAGTAAAATCCTTTTTAAGGTGAAACCCTAGTAATCAGTAATGCTCAGAGGAGGGTCTGTCGGGCATACTAGACCCTCTGCTCCTCTCACAAGGAAGTCACCTACCACAGTAACCCATCTTGTCTCACGGGGGTAGTCGTGATGTGGGCGGTGCTCCCTTCTGATCTTGGCAACCCCTCTGGCATGGATGGACCATCATGCACATCATACATTGACTGGCTTTCCACATCCAGAGCCTCATACTTGTTGTACAGAGGCACCTAGGAAGGCGGGGTTGGCAAGAATGGGTTCTCCTGCCACCCTGAGCATGGACTTGCCTCCCTTCACTCTTTTCCTTCAAGCTACTGCCTTCAGCCTGGTGCGGGGAGGATATGGGATCCCCTTGATCTTGCTTTTTAATCCTGGCTGTTCCCATTTCTGTCTCAGGGAGGGCTGAGCACAGCTCCACCAGTCTAACCCTTTCTCATTTCCCTGTTAATGCCCCTGTGCTCAACTCTTACACGCTCTGAAACAGCAGCCAAATGTCCTAATAACAGTGGCCGAGGAGCGTAGCTCTGCATAACAAAGTGCAATGCCTTTGCAAAGACTGCTTTCCATTTCAAGCAATGACATTAAGTGATTCAAAAGCATCATTTCATGCTTCTTATAATAACCACACAAGATGGAAATGTCTTTTTTCTCTCACAGTAGCAGATGAATACACACCGAGATGTATTGCTAGCAAAGGGTCATTTGCTACTTGTTTTATGGCTTTTAACAGGCACTCGCATCAAGCTTGAGCAGAAGCTGTGTAACGTGACTGATGCAGAATGAATTCCATCTTATTCAAATTATCTCGCAGTGCTTTTTCTCATTAGAGGAGAAAGCTCCTCGGGTCAAAAGGCAACGGAAAAGATGTTTCATGCCACCTCACAGCCTGAACTCTACCTGGAATTAAACGCAGAGCTTTAATATCTCGATGCATTTGGATCTGCTCAAATAGGATTTAACATCCTCTATAAATAGCAAGTTCTGCTTAAGTTAAGATATCACTGGTGCAGAGAGAACTCTGGCAAGTGTTACGATATTTATAGGTAAAACATATACCGTGTTCTATACATGCAATGTTCTCTATACACATATGTAGAAAATGGAATAATGAAACAAACATTTTCATACTGCAAGCACTTGTATTTCCACCATGATAAAAGCTTTTTTATCAGACAGTTCTGGCCGGATTAATAAAATTTCTGCTAACTCTAAAGGAATAAGGACCTACCGAGTTACTCTATCAATTAAATGGAATGGAGCCAAATGAGGAATCTACTATTAACTTCTGGAATAAGAAATGTTAATTCTTTAATGTTAACTGGCCTTTGGGGATTTCTAATAGGCTGAATCCAGCGCACTGTGGGATTTTAGCGTTGACATGTTTCTAATGAGAGGTTAATGAATCTAATCTCTCATACCATGGTAAAACACAAGACTGGGATTCAGGGAGCCAGCTCTGACAGTGTTTGGCTGTGTTCCAGTTGAGTTCACTTATTCATGAAGAAGTTTCCATCAGATGCTCCACTTCTTACTGAAACATCAAGTGAGTTGGAAAAGAACGGTCCCCGTGGTGCTGAAGGAACTGTCAGCAACCCAAGGAAAAGGCCAAATTAAAATTAAAATTCATTAACCTTAGCATCTGTCAGTTTTGAAAGGAAGAAGGGGAAAAAAGGAAAAGAAGAATGAATACAGTAGCCTGAGACAAACAGAATTATCACTTTTTTACCTGTCTCCCAGAAAACTGCCTATTACATCAACAACATCTCTGATAAATAGAAATGATGTAATTTAGATAAGTACCATTCTTCCTTGACAATTCCCTTTGTCTACCTGGCATTTGAATGTGATATGAATACCTTCTTCAGTCTTTCTTTTTTCTGTTTGTTTTTCCCAAAAGCCTGCACGTTTTCCAAATTCTCTCCCTAAGCAACGTAAAACTCAGTAAGTTTGCAGCCATGGACAGCAGGGCCCTTGGGAGAAAAACCACCAAAAAAGGTTGTAAGATAACTCAGGGCTAACGAAGCATCTCTAGTGGACTGAAATCACTAAGGGCGAGACAGGGCATTTTTAATTTGTACTGTGCTGATGGGTTCCACATCTGGGTTTCCTACATCCTACTGCAGCACACATCATGTATGATAGAAGCTGGGCAACAAAAATCTTCTGCTCTATTCAGAAATTATTTCTTAAGCTTTCGGGAGGATTTAAAGATGAAAGATCATAAGGAGAAAAGCAAGACTTAGTGCTTGTTGGGAGAAAAATGAACTAAAACCAGCACTGCCAATGCAAGAGAAAAACAAGAAGTAAGCATAAAATGTTCCCTCTGCAATATAGTGATTATTAATATCTACCTAATGTTACATCTGTATCCCTCAAACACACCTCCATCTATGAAATCTCATTTTAAAGACCTTGCTCCCCAACGTGAGAGCAATAGTACATTAACAACAAGCTTTAGAATTTAAAAACAGCTTTGTCAAATAACTCGGCTTGCTTTGAGCAGAATTGTTAGTATAAAATAAAATATTATTTTTAACCACTGTCGAAACTTTCACGTGGATAAACTAATTCTGCTCGGCGTGAGTACCAGGATGAGCTGACACAAATAACATGTAAGGACTCTCTCTCAGGAGACAGAAAAAAATGACAGGCACTGAAAGATGAATCTGTAGCTGATACAGCAGCTCATAGCGGCACTTTCTGAGGTCATCTGAAATGTGATTACTGACACCAGTTACCACTTTGTCAGACGCACAGATTCCGGTGTCATTCCTGCCAGTTTAAATAATGTTAATACAATAAACGTTTCCATTCCTTGTTTCCAGTAGAAAATTGCTTGCTGTGCAAACAGACAGCAAATACACCTTTCAGCCATAAACTGAAACAACCAGCTACCAAGAGTCTGGAGTCTGAAGGTGCAGGGCACAAGGCAGTCAGACAGGGTAATAGGAAGGGACTTCAGGAGGAACTGGAGGAATCGGGAAGTCAAGAAGAACCAGATAATGTCTAGAACTTGTTAAATAACTGATTAATGGTAGAGTAATCTGAGAAACTGGAAAATCTGAACAGCTGTTAGTCAGGCAAAATACACCTTTGCTTTCAGAGGAAAGATCAGCTGTTCCTTCTAACACCTCAGAAATCCCCAAACTAAACAAGCACAGCCCGGTTACGGTCTCTAGCTGACATCCACATATTTATTGCATTATGACTGCTCAGTGCTCTTGGATTTCACATTATTTATATTCACCATGGCTCTGACCAATGTACCACAGGCTTTTTATGTGAAGTGGTATCTTTTCAATTTTAGATACAGAATCGCTACAAGAGCACAAACTGTGTATTCAAATTAATTCCAAGCTGTTTCATCTGTACTAAAAATCTCAGCGTTTGCCAAAGTTGAAATGCAGATCTCTTACCGGCAATATTCCTGGAACTAAAATAAATACAGGTTTGCTATTCTGATAGTCCAAATCCAGGGGAAGAGGTTAAATAAACTACTAAGGTTTCACGGTGAAGTCAATGGTAGAATTAAGAAAGAAAAATGAAAAAGAGCGGGTTTAGTTCTCTTAAAAATTCTGCATTTTCACCAAGCTTTCCTTTCCCTTCAGAAACATAAGGCTGAATTTTTACCTTGCTAGCCCAAAGAACAAAGGTCTCTCTCCACAGATGCCTGACTGTTCTGCACAAGCTTTTCTATCTTCTGCTTGCCAAACTCCAGAACGGTTCTAGTCTTACGTTACAGTTTGCTTTGAGCGGATGTGAGCTTTGCTCCCCCCAGCATAGCACCCTCAGTTATCAGGCATGTTGACTAGAACTACAGATTTAGCGAAAATACAGGCAAAAGGAAGGCCTTCGACACTGTGTCCCATAGTAAACTCCTGGAGAAGCTCTCAGCTCGTGGCTTAGACAGGAACGTTCTGTGCTGGGTTAGGAACTGGTTGGATGGCCGAGCCCAGAGAGTTGTGGTGAATGGTACCACATCCAATGGGCGGCCAGTCACTAGTGGTGTCCCCCAGGGATCGGTGTTGGGCCCGATCCTGTTCAATATCTTTATTGACGATATGGATGTGGGAATTGAGTCCACCATTAGCAAGTTTGCAGATGATACCAAGCTGGGAGCAAGTGTTGATTGTTTGGAAGCTAGGAAGGCCCTTCAGAGGGACCTTGACAGACTGGAGAGATGGGTAGATTCTAACAAGATGAAATTTAACAAGTCCAAGTGCCGGGTTCTTCACTTTGGTCATAATAACCCCATGGAGAACTATAGGTTAGGAACTGANATCATTAGAGGTGTTCAAGAAGAGGTTGGATGATGTACTCAGGGACAAGATTTAGATTTAGATTATGAGATAATATTGGGTAATAGGTTGGTGATAGTCTAGGTAGTAGGTTACAGGTTGGACTTGATGATCTCTATGGTCTTTTCCAACCTTGTTAATTCTGTGATTCTGTGAAAACATTTACATATCACTGGTCTCCTCAAATACCAGCAGGGAAAGACACTGGCCGCAATCTGACAGTCCCGGAAAAACAATATTCTGAAGGTGGAAAGTCCTACGTCAGGAGGTCAGGTTGTTTAAAGGAGGGCTTCAACTCAAATACTAAAAGCTGTATTTAAACATAAAGTGTTCTGTGGAGGAGCAAAAGGCCAGGCTGGTCATTGGGTTAAAAGCATAGCTGCAGGCAACGGGATTCCAAAGTTCTGGTCAAAGGTCACAAATGCATCCCTGAAATATGAATAACTCAGGGGGGACAAGGACTATCTGAAGCTGTGTGCTTGTTAAAATAGTGGTACAATAGTTCCAGATGAAGAGTCCATTGATCAATGATTGCTTTATTAGAATCATAGAATCATTACGGCTGGAATAGACCTCTAAGATCATCAAGTCCAACCTTTTACCAAACACCTCCTTGGCCCCTAGATGACGTCCTGAAGCACCACATCTATTCATATCCCCTCCAGGGATGGTGCCTCCATCTCCTCCCTGAGCAGCCTGTTCCAATGTTTAGCTACTCTTTCAGTAAAGAAATTTTTCCTAATATCCAATCTGAACTTCGCCTGGTGCAACTTGTGGTCATATTTTTATTATTCTATTAGCCTTGGCAACATGGTTACAGAAAAGTGATCAATGACTAGAACAACAAAACACCAAAGGGAACAAGAGAAACTGAGGACATTTGTGCCCTGGCTCTAGACACCATCATCCACAATATAAGTTACACTTCACATCCTAACACCAAAACTACTTGGGGTTTACTCATCCCTCAACAGAATAATTTTAGTAAATGCCAATATGTTCCAACCTTCAGGAGCTATGAGAGATTCCATCCAGGGAATCACTGTTCCACGTCCTGAAATGAGCAGCTTTATAAAGAAGGTAAATTCAGACTCGAAGCATTTTGCAGTAAATAAGTTTATACTTCTATCACTCATGCCACAATTCTGGGGTTTATTTCCTTTTTCAAGGCCCAGAATCTGCATAGAAACAGTGAACTTTTCTGCTTTTAAAAATACGACTCAGATTTATTTCTGCAAGGATTTTCTCCCCATATTTCTATAACTATTGTTAGTTCAACTTATCTGTTACTGGCTACTACAGAATACAATGAGACTGTGAAAAGTAAGATCAGTTTTAAAGCTGCCATAATAGCACTGAATAAATAAATAGACCAGCACTTTTTACATGATGCATTTATATAAATGAGGGAAGGTTAATTTCAAAAGCCTTTCCTCTCTCTCATTACTCTTCGCGCCTTTGTATCTGATTTTGTGCTGGCTGAGGGCTCATTTTCATGAGCCAGTGGTTTTTCAATGGATGGGGATTATCTGAGCTGCAGGCTTTATGTGTAAAATATGCTAAAATAGACAAATGGTAAAATATGTTTCTCATTGTTAATAACAATCAAAACAAAGATTTCAAGCAGAAAATTTAATGTGAAAAGAAGGTCTGAAAATAAATTTGTTACCCCTGTGAACAGAAAGTTTTTACTGTATAAATCGGCAGCCTTTAAAAAATTTTCTCCTCAAGAAAACGTCCCATTACTAAAATTCAGATACCAAAGAGACCAAAGCTGCCAAAATACTTTAATTGCAGAGATTTTCAAACTTGTGTAAGGAGGAACAGAGATGTTTAAACAGTAGATAACCTGATGTCAGAATCCAAGACAGATTCAGAACAGTGGTCAAAATAGTTGATATTATATAAGTGCAATATTCCATTTCCACTATATGTTTATATATAGTCAAGAAGAAAACATAGAAGGGTTTGGGTGGGAAGGGACCTCTAAAGCTCACCTAGTCCAACTCCCTGCAGGAAGCAGGGACATCTGCAACTAGAGCAGGTTGCTCAGAGCCCCATCGAGCCTCACTTGGAATGTCTCCAGGGATGAGGCCTCCACCACCTCCCTGGGCAATCTGTTCCACCAGATGACCTAGACTAGCTAACACTGCTCTAGCGGTCTGTAAACACCTTTTGGAATTTGGATACTAAGGAGGTAGAGAAAGAATTTTGCAAATTCTTCAATTTTTAAACACTCTGTAGGTATCCAGTGAATTACAGCAGACTGCTCTTATGGGTTTTCTACATAGAATGTACAGAAATAAGTGTTTAAAAGTCCAGTGAGAACTTCTGATCAGCTCCACATGGATAGAAACACTGATTTCAAACAAGAAACTGTCACTACTTTGCAGAGCAGAGAGGGTGAGCTTAAACTGCACCCATTGCTAAGAAGGGAATTCAAGTAACTAACTGCAGTGAACTTGAGAAAGTGAATGGAAAAGACGTTAGTCAGAACATCATTCTGAACAGCACATGTCAAAATATGCACATTAATGTCATCTGAAACAAAGAGCTCAATGTCAGCTTTAGAAAACAATTTTTTTCCATGCTCCAAAACTATGACTATTTTTCAGACACTTACCTTTCCTTGCTGCAATGAGAAGATCACTTCTCCTATTCAAGAACAAGATTACTGAGGAGTCCTTCAGAATAAATTGGTTCACCTCTTGCCACAGACTCCCCACTGCTTAAATCTCCCGACTAATGCACTTGAAGATTTTCAGGTTATGTTCCTAATACGCTCCTGTTCAGACATGTCTGTCTCACGATACTCTAAACCGGATTCTGACAAAATCTGACTTACCCTAGAAGACTTTACCATACACACACCGGCCACTGCTCCTTTATTATGCCATCTGATAATGATCATTTCACAAAATACTAACTGTAAATGGCTTCTTTGCAAATTATCAGTATTTTCCTTTAGGTGAGCTCATGATTCAATATCAAGAGGCTTGCTGTAAAAACCCAGAGGTTTTCAATTATTCGTAATACAGGTGCTAAATAAACACTGGCAGCTATAGGGTTCCAGGAATATCTTGGGCTTCATATTCCATTAATGGATTTTCTCAAGGAAGGCTCCAGGGGAAAGGAGCAGGAAGAAAACTCTATTTTTGCAGAGGTTTTCTGATCTGATAGAAATTTATTGCTGGGGCTCTCTGTAAGCCTGATATATTACCACCAGTAGTAAAGGGTTTTTTTTTGTTAATCTGGGGAGAGATAAAATTTATTTTACACTTATTAAGCACCTTAGTTTCTCCTGACTTAAATTTTAATTGATTTTCTTAAGAAAAAGGCAGGTTTGGTTGACAGTTTCATCACCAGACCCATCAGCAGTTTTCTTTCATGATCAGATTTGCGTAGAAGAATAAAAACAACAGCTGAAATCGTCTTTAGTAAATCTGTTTCCAAGCAAGAAAAGGTATCACATGGACACTGCTATACTTGATATGCTTTTCAACAGAAGCACGGCTCTACCGCTCTTATTGACTCATAGTTCTAAAAATATTATAATTTGTGACATCACGTAGGTTTTACAGAGACACTGGCACTTCGGATTTAAACCTTCACAATGGGATATTCATTTTACACATACAGATGCTTAAAATAGTTGTCCAGGGTCAAACATAAAAGAGTGATTACAAATGACAAACAATTTACCATTCATCTTGAACCATTCTGCCCATTCCCCTATCTTCTAATTCATTTCCCAAGGATATATTTATCAGCAAAAAGAGAATTGTTCCGGAGGCCTTCAATACGCAAACTTGAGTATGTAAACAAAACCAGAATCAATTAAACACTTCAGAAGACCTGCACCCAGCTAAGACTTAATGTCCAAGAATAAAATAAAACAAAAGTTAAAACCAGTGCAATCCCACTAGAGAAGAAAGTAGATTTCTAATTTCTAAGCAAGCAGTAGTCAAGGTGACATGAGACACCCACATCCTATTTGTAACTCCAAATTTCAGCGCTAACCGCAGAGGCGCTCTGCTCCCCACGATGTTTTCATCGCGTGTTCAGTGGGTAATGACGGCTCAGCGATACCGGTTTGCAGCCAGCACATTAGTTTCTGAGGTTTGGTACATCAAGGCCTCCCTAAGGATGCACGTCTCATTGATTTCTCTCCATATGCTCATAATCCACCAATGCTGAAATCTCGGACCAATTCTATAGATTATTATTCCCCAAAGCAACCATAACTTCCCTCGCACTGTCAATACTCAAACATATTCTGCTCCTACATAGAGCTTTCTCAAACCACCTAGTGCCTCATTACCATCAAATGTAAAACCCAGTGAAACATAACTGTATCTAAATCCATTAAAACTCAGTCATAGTGGGGCAAGAACATGGCGAGTGACAGCTTCATTGACTTCTCCCTTTCCAGCTTGATGGCTCCAAGTGATCAGCAGACGAAGCTAAGACCTCTAACCCACAACTGCTCCTCAGCTGGAAACATCTTCAGAAAATAAGCTACTGAGCCTCAAAGCCCAGAACACAGGGAAGTTTTGTTGTCACTCAAACAGGAAAAAATTCATCTTGTAAAACACCGAAGTCTAAATTTTGGTAAATACAAGAAAACACCAATGATAAGATGCCCTTCTCTGGGTTTTAACCACTGTAGTAGACAACACACATTCAAGATATATATTCAAGATTGCAAGGACCACCTGCCATGCACACTCTGTTTCCTGTACCTGACATCAGCAGGATTACTCCCAATCTTATAGCAACTGGGTCCCAGAACTTAGAGACTCCACTTTAACCCTCCCACCCGATCAACAGCCTCAACACCAGGGCAATGAATGTACCTGCTCTGCACTTGGCAATACTTGAACTTTACACAAAATACCATTCAAGAAGAATGTTCTTTCCCCTCCCCAACCTTAAGGGTAGCTAAATAACGGAATGCAGAAGTTCTCTGTATGCCACATCTTTGTAAACCTTTTGCAAAGAGATTTTCAGCTTCTTTAGTTTCTTTTCTGAAATAGGGGAACAAAAGCAACATTGGATTTAAACATGGAAATGCCATACATAAAACTGTCAGAAAGAGGTAACTACTTAGGGTATATCTCCACATTTTGGGCGTAATCTGCAAAATTTCACTGAGTTTCCAAATAGCTTGTTTGCAATAATTTTCATATTACTGTGTTTTTTTCCTAAAAGTAGATTAAGGATCAGAGTCTACCTTGATTTCTATTTTAGCCAAGAACAACACTATGTTCCAGGAACATTCTGCAATACAACTCTCCTCTTTTTAAAGCACAAAATCCTAAATCTAAAATTTATTCCTTAACATTTCTAGATCCATTTTCCTCAAACGGGCACAAACTAATCTTGGGGTGAAAAACCCCACCTCCCTCTACTTCCTGGTGTTAATAATATCCTGAAACAGTTCATAAAAAAGTAAAGAAGAGATTTATTGGACCCTATGCTGCTACTGAACGTTATCACCACAAGCCTCATTCACTCACCTGCTGTCTAATACCAGGTGTAAACAAGCTGGTTGCACAAATCAGAAGCTGTTAATGTTGTGGAACATACTTGCACTTCTATTTCAAAGACCATGTCGCTACACGCTCCATTACTATTTTCCATAAGTATAACTTCAGGGCTTCAAACCTGTTCCTCAGCCTTACATATTTCCCTGCTGGCTCGTGACTCGGTTATCAAGCGCTTCCATCAGGAATTAGATCACTTGGTGGTTGCGACTTGTAACTTCTCTAGAATTGTATTAACTATGCACAATTATTCTTGCCCTCTGGAAGGACTGTGCACAAAACCAGCCTGGAGTGAGGTTACAAAGGGACTCTAACAGCTACTGAGCTGCAGTCCATAGGACCAGACTAGAGCCATCCCAAAGATTCATTGTGTAAGCATCGGGTCCCCAGCATCACTTCTGTGTCCACCTCCTTGACAGCATACACAGCACCAAGTAACGAAGACATGACTTCAGCTGATCACGAAAAAAAGCAAAGAACGGTGCTTTGCCAGGATTTACTCTTGAGTTTCAGAGCTTGATGAATCACAGAATCATAGAACTGT
>WEIS01010589.1:1206-12312 GCA_013389965.1 Todus mexicanus
AATAGGCTTGAGGGCTGTAATTTTTGACCTTCAAACATGTTTTCTCTATATTGTAGTAAAAATATGACCTGTGTTTTGAGTTGCATTCACAAACATCTTATGCATTTATTTTCTACCATTAGGACATCCTAAATCCCTTTGCTAAAATTCTTAGTGTGGAACTCAAAAGTACAGGATGGGAACATAGAGAGCAGAAAAATGTGGTGAAACGTAGACTCTGATGGTATGCCTGGTGGCTGTGCTGTCACAATCTTTCTTATCTAGTTTCTGTGGACTAGTTGAGCTTGGGACAATCCCTTCAATTGTACTGTGATCTCCATCCTTAGCGTGTCCTTAAAACACA
The DNA here is from genome assembly GCA_013389965.1 of Todus mexicanus. Classification (NCBI taxonomy): domain Eukaryota; kingdom Metazoa; phylum Chordata; class Aves; order Coraciiformes; family Todidae; genus Todus; species Todus mexicanus. The sequence continues at coordinate 1,550 of WEIS01010589.1, forward strand.
AACCATAAAGGAGGGTGAGTGGACACCCAAAGAAGAGCCCTACTACCCTCACTCCCATGATGATTAAATTGAACGTACAGTCTTCCTAGCTCAGCTGCCAAGCGGAAGCGTCCTGTATAGCAAATCCAAGACCCTGGGTTTTTTTAGAGATGTAAGTAAAACACAACAGCTGCCTCACAGCAAGAAAAGGGGTTGTTTGGTTGTTTGTGTTTTGCTTTTTGTCAGTGTTTCCAAACCCATGCTGCTGTTTCATTCATGACCATGTTCCGAGCCTTTTCATTAACCTCTCTATGCTCATACTGCAGCAATGCCGCGGTGCTCCAGTCTCATACGTGTCACTGAACAAATCCATAATGAAGGGCTGAAGATCAAATCGTATGAAGAGGTACAATGCATAGTATGAAATAGCTGTGATTATGGCCTATTCAAGTCTGAGCCCATTCTTGTGGGTAACCAAGGCAGTAGAGACATGGTGACACATTTTGTCATATGCCTGAAGTAAATATACCCTTTAAGCTCCAGGTGCATAAGCTGCTATCAGGAGCTAAAGCAGGTGTCACTGTGACTTTATGGTGGCTAGATGGAGAAAGCACAGTTTTAGCATGTGTCAGAGTTGTATCTTCATTTTTATCATCTAGACTTAAAGAATTATATATAAGACTGCACAATAAACTGGCAGGAGTCTGCATGCTAGTTGTTTAATGCCTATCAATATTTTGTCAGCTTTGGTGCAGAGACAACTTAAGGAGGAAAGAGAGGCTGGATGAGGAGAGCAATGACTTGATTTTAATCAAAGCTATTTTCCCTCCACTGCCAGGTGGCGGGCTAAAGCTGGGGTGTTGAGCTGATGATGCTGTTGCAGCTGCATAGTTTGTTCTGCACAGAGCAGCAAGACCATGCCAGGAGCTGTGGTGGAGTGAAGGTGGATCCAGAGAGAAGCCAGACCAGCAACAGCAGGGGTAGGTAGTCTAACCAGTAGGATGCTATATCTCAATCCTCAGTGAATCCACACTACAGAAAGAAGTATAAGGGTAAAATAATTAGTTTATGTACAAAGAGTTGTTACTGCACCAGGGCCTCTATGTGGATNATTAATTGGATCAGATCTCTCACCTGTGATGCTAGACTCTGGGAACAAGTCTCTGCTTTGCCAGCAAAGGATGTCTAATGGAAGTTCCATAAGGGTCTCCTCCTCTTGCAATTAGTGGATTTAGGGTGAGAGTTTGACTTAGGTATGGCTTTAAAACATAACAGAAATTTTCTAGTAACTTACAAAATACTAAAAAAAGAAAATACTGGTCTTGTAGAGATTAATAGAAAGGAAATTGTTAGGGATTCTTCCTCAATTAAAATAATCAGACTACAAGTCTATTCTTTTTTATCATGTTCTTCTGTGGTAAACCTCATGTTTTACTAAATATATTTTTGAATAATGTCTTACGTAAATCTGAGAATATTTGGGGTTGGTTAGGTTGCAAAAGATGCTTTGCTGGGCATAACTTGGACCCCGCTCTTCTTATTTCAAGTCAAATATTTTTCTAAAACAGAATAAGGTTTTGTTTGTAGATTTTTGCAGAAATGACAATGAGTGTGGAGTCATGTCTCTTGCTTTAGAGCTAGAATCCGTGAACTGTCAGCAGGTCTAGGCAGATACCTCCATAACGACATCAGGGACTTGACGGAATGCTTATCCTTTCATTTCTGGCTGTGGTGTTTGCAGTTGCAAACTGCCTCATTTCAATTGATTTTCCAAGCTGTGGGGAGGAGATCGTGACTACTGACAAGATGGTGTCCTTTCCTGCCAAAGTCCAAGTCCTTGGGAAAAACATTTATTAACCACTTAGACATTTTTGTAAAAGCAGGTGATGAAAACAAATGTGTTTTTTAATATAAGTTCCACAAACATTATAAAACCTGTTACCGATCCAGCGTTATTTAACTAATTCTGTTACCACTGGTGTTGAACTTTTTTTGGGTTTGTCTTTTGTTTGGCTTTTTGTGTGTGTGTTCTGTTTTTATTCAAGTATTACTCCATCTCACCTGACTCATTTTACATATTAACTGAATTCATTAGGGGAGCAGAGATTTGAGCCAGCTGGATTGTACTTGAACTGGATTACGTCACAGGGATGTGCAATCCATCTGAAGTAAAGTAAACACCTCATTGGGTTATAGTCTTGCTACAGCCCAGCCCATTTAAAATCCTGTATGAGATCACTGAAACCTCTGTGTAGATTACATGCTTACCACTGTAACATGGGGAAATGTGTTGGGAATGAAAGGTTTGCATCCAGCAGTTGACTGTTCTTGCTTCAGCCTGCCATGCTCCTGGGAGCAGGAAGGCATCCCTGCTCCTGCCCAGGTGCTGCGACATGACACTGCACCCCATATACTTCAGTCCCCATCTACAGGCAAGGCACACTTTAAATAGAAATGAGATATTCCTATTTTGTTTTGATGGACGTATGTTTTAGTATTTTGAAATACTTTAAGATGTTAATTTATTTTCTACTCTTCTGTCAGCATGAGCCAAAATCTCAAAGATATGCATGACAAAACACCCGCAAACCCACCACTGGCAAATGGAAAGCGGTCAACACTGTATTGGTAAGGAGTATTATCATCATAGGTGCTAGGCCTGCCAACCTTGGTTACTTAGGCATCTCTGCTTGCCCCTGTGATTCCTCTGAGGTCAGTGGAACCCCTCACGAGGCACCATCCTGCTTTTTTGGCTGCTGGCCTAGGCTCCCCACTCTGGTGGGGAAAGCCCCGTCCTGGACCTCCTGCTGCACCAACCACTGTGAGCAAATTCATGTGAATCGTTAGACTAATTTGCTAAATTGCCCATAAATAATTCCTACCAGTTACACATTGCTCAGCATGACACTTCAGTATCTATGGAGCTGCTGTCTGCTGTGGCATGGAGAGGGTCCAAAAGCCTGCAGAAACGTGAATTACTTGTTTATGTTGCAGCCATCCTGAATACTCAAAATACCATACTACTTACTAAGAAAAGACATATTACTATTATTGTAATTACAGTATATATATATAATTGCAGAGAGATACAGTTGAGGTAATCTAGAGAAATGAGAAAAAGATCTGCTTATATCTCACTGGAGGGACTTCATAGAGTAACATTGCTCTGAAATGTGCAATTGCAATGAAATGGTTTATAAAGGGAAGAGAATACACAGGAACTGTTTAAAAATGGAAAAAATGTAATGTTTTCATTGTCTCTTGGAACAGTATTGTAAAAAGTGTAATATATTGAATCCAAACAGCCTGGAAAATGCTTTGGAAATATACTAAGAAGAAATCTGAATTTTTAGGCTTTTATCCAGCTTAAAATAAAGTCGAACTTTGAAATGTGAAACACTTTTCTGAACTAGAATTTCTGTTCTTCATATCGCCATCTTTGGCATTGTTTGTGCCCTACTTACATTGCAAGATTAGTGGTCAGATTCAGGGAAAGTTTGTTCTTCCATACATTCAGATTTTCTAATCCTTTTATTGTTTTTCTCCAGCTGCTGAGTGATTTTATACTGACTTCCTTCCTATTAGGAGAGAAATTCCACTTAACTGTGGAAAGGAGGCAAGTCAGAATGGGAAGCCAATGCCAGACTCAAGAAAAAAGTGTCTTGTCAGTATCACATATGTGGCAGGAAAGGAGCACAACTCTTCACAAGCAGCAGCTTTAGCGGAGACACTGAGACAAGCTCTATTCAAAAACTGTGAGTTTCCATGTGGACAAAGGACAACAGAAGTTTTACTAATCTTCCCTGGGCATGAAATCCTTCAGATTTGTTCATTGTACTGTCCCAGCCTTGTAATACAATCTCAGTTACATTTTCATGTGGAAACATGTCATAGAGCCCCACCCTACTTTTCCCCCTTCTAAAATATTCCTTGTGAAGGATCTCTGCTCAGATCATTTGTAACAGAAGTCATGAGAAACAAAGATTTCTCTGACTCGCTTATCAAATTGCACTGCATGATAAGATATGATTCAAAGAACACGTATTTTTATATCTGTTTTCCTGATCACACCTGTCATCCTGTTGCTGTGTACATTGGCCATTGCAATCAACAGAAAATGGAAAGTGAAGATGTGCAATGTCCTAACTCCTTACACTAATTGAAGCAAACTCCCTGGAGAGGCTCCTACTCCCTGCATATTTCAAGCAATGCTCAAGCATTTTCTCATCTTTGTTTGCCCAGGTTTTCAGTTTTGTTCGGGCAGCCTTGCACCACCCCACGGTTGTTACAGAGCAACTCACATACAAACCCTCCCCTTCCCCATTACCCATCCTCACATGCCATCCCCCTCACACCCTGCACAGGGGAGGATGGCTGTAGGGGCCTCTGCTGCAGTAGCCTTCCTCGGTGCTTTCGGCAGCTGCCGTAGTTTATAGCACCCCCAAAGAGCAGTGAAATCTTCAGAGATACTATGGTTTGTAGAGATGGATTATCCAAGACAAACAAGGCTGCCTTGGGAAGGGGAAGGGTCCCACTGCACTGCACATCTGGGTTTTTGTGATGGGGTACTGTGCATGATTGTGTAAGAGCGAAGTTACATCCTAAATACGTTTGAAGGCTCTTTGTATGCTAGAGGCAGTTCCATTGAAATGCATCTGTGTCCCACATTTTAAAAAATCTCTTTCTATAGCAACCACTTTTAATCTGCTCTGGAAACGAAAGTCCAGATTCTTCATCAGGATATCTTCCTGTTTGTGCTCTTTCTGCTGGCCTTGCTTCTCCTGTGTATTTTTCCTAATACCAGTCCAATATATATTCTAAATGACTTGGAAACTCTCCTCTCCCTGGACACCTCAAACATTCAACAAATTGTGCACATAATCAACAACATATCATCCAATTGCCAAAAGCTGACTATTCTTCTGCATGATCAAATCACAAAATCCCCTGTGTCTGTCTTCTATCTAGGGCATGGATTTAAAAGGCAGCTGTATTCTGACTTCTATTCATTTGTTTGGAGCATTGCACAAGCCATGCTAACAATTACATAAATCAGCCTTTGTTTAATGTTAACTGATAGTCTTTATTGATCACTGGCCAAACTTCTTTTGAATAATCTGTATTTAATTCTGTATTTAATATCTCTTCTGGGTGCTATTATAAAAACCTGACCAACAAAGTCCTTTAAAGAAGTCATTTTACAGTGATCTTCCTCAAAATTCAGCTTATTGTATACATTGCCAAAACCACAGTGTCACATTCTTTAAAAGAGTATGAACTAGATGGAAGGAACATCAGAGTTTTGTCTGATCCTTGACTAACTCAGTATACACTGGGAGTGGTGTTGTTACTAGCTGACCTTCCCCATCACTGGGATATCCTTGGTGCACACTGATGAATGTGTTTGCTGTCTGTGTCCTTACCAAACTGGTTGCATTCTTGTGAGACCATGCTCTCCCATCACATCCTTTCTTTTGCCTCACCTTGTGAGACAGAATACAGACACAGGACAGATTCATGGCTCATCATTTTTACTATGGTTATTTATCGCTGCCTCGCTGCGTGGGCAAAACAAATGCAGTGAGATTTAGATTACAAACCTCAGCTAAGCTGTCCAGAGCTGCCTGCGGATCCCTGAGTCAGCTGCATCCAGCTCCCTGCCTGGATGTAGGGGGAGCGAGCAGCCCTGCAGCCTAGCAATGTGCTGCCCCACAGACCTGCAGCTGGACCCATGGGCTGCGGATGTGTCCCTCTTCCTTAGACTGGTCCTGTTGCATCTGTGGAGGTGGCAGCAGGGGTGGTACAGGAGGCAGATGTTAGGTCACCATTCATCTGGTCTGATGCACTGTCAGCGAAGTGATCTCATCTCAATCAATTATTGTCGAAAAATGACTTTCACAGTCTGCAACGGGATGGATCCCATCTGTCTCTGAGCAGTGACATGCCTGATCTTTGCTTACGTGATGGATTCTTTCTCATGCTGAATGTTCTGTTAGCTAGACTGGTCACCTGAAAAAATTTTAGTGGTTTCAGAGGGACTGTGACCACTCTTTTCGCACCTGGGTCTGTTGCCTACCGTAAGCAGGATTTAATCAGTGTTGGAGACACTAAAGAGTAGCCAAGGAAATACTACCTGCATTCTTGCTCTATAGATACAAATCTGATATGCCTGCTGCTACCTTGCCAGGCAATCCCAACACAGCTCTGCTGAGCTGCTTTAATGAGGTAGCATTTGTATATGAGTTTCGAACCTAGGGCACTCCTGATATATCACCTTTATACTGGTTTCCAACAGCCAGCTACTTATAAAGATGTTAAGTCCCAGTTTATTCCAAGACTGAAAGTAACGGAACTCGCTTCAATACACTGGGTTTCCTCACTTCTTCCATCACTCATCTCTGCCAGAACTGTTAGTGTCAAGGCTCTCTTGACATTTTTCGTGTCTCTAGACACAGAAGTCCTCAGCACATTAAAGCTGTTTTGAGATATGTATGATGAATATATTTAGAGTAGAATAGAACAGAATAGGAATAATTTAGATTGGAAATGACCTTTAAGATAATTGAATCCAATCATTAAGCTAACATTGCCAAGTCACCACTGAACTGTGTGTCCCTAAGGATACACATTTCCGAGAGTATTCATTTCCAGTGTACTCTTTGTTCTGGTTTAATATTTCCAGGGAATCAAGCGCTTCTGAATGGCTGGGGTCTTCTAATATCTTAAAGGAGTTCTACATATTCCTCATCTAGCTAAAGGTATGGGGTTTTTGACATTCAGACAGGGTGGACCTAAGTCCTGCTATGCCTGATCTATATTGATGTCATTTGCGGTAAACTTATCTCTTGGCCAAGTTTAGCACTTAGTGCGTCATAGTTTTCTACAGGTACTGCGCAGAGCTCTGGGGATAAGATACAGACAAAGAAAACATATTTTGGTGAATAATGGCGATCTTGAAAGGAACTGGTTATAGCGGAAATTTCAGGCAGCTGGCAGTGTGCTGTGACGCAACAGTGAGCCAAAGATTGAAGAAGCAATCCAGAAAGCAAGAATGAAAACGTGCTGGCTGCTGGGGGCTGCGAAAAAGCTGTAGTTAGCTAAGCAGAAGTTTTTCTAAGAGCTGCCACCCTTTTCAGGCTATTGAGGGGTTTCCTCTGACTTACCAGAGAGATGATTCAGCTCAGTAACCCAGCCTGCAACTATTCACTCTGCTTCTGCCAAACATGGTGTTCTGGATAGAGGGTAACAAATTGCATCCTTAAAGGTTGAGATTGCTTGATGTGGGACACTGGAAGCAAAAGACAGAAGACAAATGCTGTTTTTTATTTCCTTCTCCTTCCCTGGTGCTGGAGGAACACTACTCTGAGCAGAGGAGCTTTCTCACTGTGGATACTGCAGGAGGTACATGGCCAAAAGGGAATCACAAAAACTAATGAAGAGATTGAGGCCCAAAGAATACACTCATTTTGCAGGATCTTATTGGGTAAATTTGTGTTCTCTACACATATTAATCAGGTACAGCTCAAGTTGTCAGGCATTTGTTAATTGATGTGAAACAAGTACTTACGCGTAAGTGGCAACATGAGTACCTCTGTAGTACAAGTCTGAGCAAGATTGCTCTGGCTCCGAAGTCAGTGGAGTTGTCTTCCAGATGTTAAAACTCATCTCCCTGCATAGGTCCACATTAGAGGTGACTCTGTACTTTTGTGCTCCCATAAAAGGCCCTGCTTGAATTTGATGTGCAATTGGTTGAGTTGGCATTTGCTTTTTCCTGCTCATTTATTCAACCTTAAGTTTGGAATTGCTCTCATCTACACTTGGAAATAAAGTAATATGCAATATAATCTTCCAGATACTCAATTTCACCCTTCATGTTCCAAAATGTAAATAAGATGTATGGAAATATATTCAATTTTCCGTCATTTGGAATTATGATTAAACCACAACCAAACCAACAGAGTATAGATTTGAACTCTTCCCTATGGTGCTACCTCCCCGGTGTGTCCAAATCAAAGGACCTGTAGCTACTGCATATTAATTTATTTCACTTCAATTGCACTTAGAGTAATAAAAGTATATTTTATCTTTGATTGAAAATTCATAAAACATCTTTAGCTTTTACTTCTATGGGACATAATCTAGAATACAAATCAATCCTGTGTATGATGTTTTTGCAGCTTGCTGGAGGGTGAGTGTTTTCAAGCTAGAAAACTGTAGCGGGTATTTTACTGCAGGTCTGTTTCCCTTATTGATTGTTAAAACTGAGAAACTGTTCCTAAGGAAATAAATTATTTTTTATATTTATTAGTTCTATGCTAAAAAAACCAGGCAACTGCACTAGGTCTTGTTTGTGCAGGCAGTGCAGCCTCACCCTGCTTCTCTTCAAACGGCTTGGATCGACTCCGTAAACAGCTCAGAAACATTTGACACCTGGCAGATGGGTTGTGTGAGTGCATGTGCCAAAGGCACCCACCAGCCATCTCTGCAGGACTGCGCTGCCTCTGAGGCCTGGCTGCTCTGTCCAGTATCCCCTTTCCAGCTGCCACTCCCTGCAGGGAGAGGAATGCTGCTGTCAGCAGGGAAAAATTGGCCTGTCTGGCACCATTTTGACCAGAGGTTCCCGTAAACCAGGCAAACTCCATTCTGACCCGCAAATCTGCTTGAGTGATTCAACTTGCCTGATTTGAAACCACATTGTCACTGGTGGGTCAGACTGCCCATGGCCCCTCCTGGAGGAATACACACTATTCTTCCCTGCTGTGTGTCCTGGTACTCCGCAGAAACCCCTAGTGCCCTTCCACCTGCACAATAATGCACCTTAGCCTGTGAGGCAATACATTTCAGCTCCTAATAAAGTTACTGTCTCATTCCCTTTGTGAAGAAATTGCTGTCTCATGTGATGGGAGAGCATCTTGTGCTTCCTTTGATATGTGGCTGATTTACAGAATCATGGAATTAGTGAGGCTGGAAAAGACCTCTGAGATCATCGAGTCCGGCCTATGAGCTAACACCACCACATCAACTAGACCAGGCCACTAGGTGCCACATCCAATCTTTCCTTAAACACCTCCAGGGGTGGTGACTCCACCACCTCCCTGGGCAGCCCATTCCAGTGCTTTATCCCCCTTTCTCTGAGGAAGTGCTTCCTAACATCCAACCTAAACCTACCCTGGTGAAGCTTCAGGCTGCGCCTTCTGTCCTGTCACTAGTTGCCTGGGAGAAGAGCCCAACGCCCACCTGTCTACAACTTCCCTTCAGGTAGTTGTAGAGAGTGATAAGGTCCCCCCTGAGTCTCCTCTTCTCCAGGCTGAACAGCCCCAGCTCCCTCAGCCTCTCCTCATAAGACTTCCTTTCCAGTCCCTTCGAGTCTGGTCACTCTCCTCTGGACCCGCTCCAGCACCTCAAGATCCTTCTTGAAGTGAGGGACCCAGAGCTGCACCCAGTGCTTGAGGCGAGGCCTCCCCAGGGCCGAGTACAGGGGCAGAATTACATCCCTAGTCCTGCTGGCCACACTATTCCTGATACAGGCCAAGACGCCGTTGGCCTTCCGTGTCCCCTGGGCACAGCTGGCTCATGTTCAGGCGCTGCCAACCAGCACTCCCAGGTCCCTCTCTGCCGGGCTGCTCTCCAGCCACTCATCCCCCAGTGTGTAGCGATACATGGGGTTGTTGTGGTCAAAATGTAGGACCCAGCACTTGGCTTTGTTAAACCTCATACCAGTGGCCTCAGCCCATTGACCCCATTGACCCAGGTCTCTCTGAAGTGTCTTCCTACCTTCCAGGAGATCGACACTGCTCCCCAACTTGGTGTCCTTCGCGAATTTACTAAGAGTAGACTTGATCCCCTTATTACCTGAGGAAAAAAGCAAAGCAAGAAGAGCTAAGAGAGCATCTCTGCCTGCAAAGGCAGAGATTTTTGCATCTAGCATAGAGTTTTCATTTCCCCCAGCCAATACTGGAAGCAGCCAATTTCTTCTATGCCAACCTGAGCACATCAAAATGTCGCTTAATGTAGAGTTCAAGTTTGGCCAGAGCTGTCTTGATTTAGTAATGTCTCTTACAAATACATACCAAAATATCTAGTTTTCCAGTAATAACTTTAGCACTGGCACTGTGACTTTATAGAGCAAATATCAGTTTTAAAATCTATTACAAATATGTTTGCAATTAGCTGAAAATATTAGGTCACTTTTGTAACTTTTATCTCTCAAATTTAAGAACTTGAGTTATGTAAAATGATAAAAGTGTGTTGGACAGACATTAATTTGCTCTGTAAATTGGGCTTGGCTAGTAAGGGAGAAAACAAAAAATTGCCTGATGTAAGATATACCTAAATTTAGCTGTCCTTATAAAAAAATCATTCCCTATAGCACTTTGCTTAATGCACACCACCACCAAGCACAGTGATATTTCTGTACATCTAACTTGAAGTGATCCTCAAACATATTATTAAGAATGCAAAGTAGGTTTTCAAGTATGCAAAAATTTAAGAAGCATTTGGATTTGGATTTTGGTTAGGGGACTTCCATCTGAAAGATTCAGGTTTAGATTCTCAGTTCCTCCAAAGTTTCTGAGTATTTAACTGAATATTTTTGGTTTCAGATATATTGCCCGCCACCTCAACAAGGGAAAATTCCTACTTCTTTAATTTCAGCTCTTCTTATTTCAATGATTATAAAGTGAGGAAAAACTTTAAGGAAAAAGTATCTTTGTGGGAAGTAAGTAACTTCTAGCGGGAATAAAACATGATTTCTTAACAGACACTATGGAGCAACAAACTTATTC
>WEIS01010592.1:0-11139 GCA_013389965.1 Todus mexicanus
GGCTGCAATTCCCTTTAAAGTTCTTGTCTGTTGACTAATAGTCCCTTGGACATTTCTAATACATTTCCAGCAATATTGATTATTACATAACAAGCTAAAGTCAGAGCATCAGTGTCATGGGCAACCCAAGGATGCACCACAGCAGCGCTGCAACAAGCAGAGATATTCTGTGGCGGATATTACACCTCATGGAAGATAGAGGCCCAAGTGCTGCGGTGGTGGCCTTACTGGGAAATGCTGCCAGTACGCTGAAATGTGGCATCACAGATACAACACATCACTGGTTAGAGATGGAAATCATGAAATCCATCTCAGCACAACCATAACAGTTGTGCTTTCATCGAAGAATCAAAAAGCAGTTCCACTGCAATTCGAAAAAGATGCTTTTAATGAAATACGTCCCTTTTACTTCAAATGGCAAAGTTTGATAAACTTCACTTACCCGTGGGAAAATACATGAATTAAAAGAGAGAATTGTGCCAGCTCTGAAATGGCACTTCATCTCCATATTAAATAAATTAAAATACTTTAAAACACTGACATGTTAAATTCCGAAGTAAAATTAATCACTCCAAAGTGAAATAAAATTAATCACTGCAAAGTGAAATAAACACAACCACCATTAACATACACAACTATCTCCTTCGCAACATTTGTCATAATAAGCATCTAATTTTATTAAGAAACATAAAATTTTGATATGTTAATGCATTGAGAAAGAAATATTTTTTACTAATGTTTCTTACACTTCAGAATTAGAAGGCCACAAGTACCATGAAACTAAATTCTTGAAAGAATAGGAATGAAACAGAGTCTAAATCTACACTAAATATTAACCGGCATTTCATGAGTCTACAGTGAAAAATAAACTCCCCTAAAATGCTTTCCCCTCACTTGGCAGCCCTTGATAGACCGTTACTATTCCCTGGATATGGTTTGATGATCGTTTTGGCTGTCCTCTGTTATAAACTGTCAGCCCCAATGTTTTTTCTAGTCACGTTCTCAACCTTTGTAATGACAGGATATAGCTTTGCTTGTCTGGTTTGTTGTATTGTTTGGGAGTTTGTGGGTTGTTGGCAAAGAACTGGAGCCTTTCTGTGAGCACTGCTTCATAAAGTATGAGAACGCTATGAAGGCTACTGATCTACCACTTGCCATTTAATTGATTAGAGGCAAGTAGCTTTTCAGACAGCAACGCTATCCTCACAGCAGCGGGTCAGACGCGAGACTTCTCTGAATACACTGAAAAACAGCTTGAGCACCTTCTTCCCTGGTGCAGGGGGTACTGCAAAAGAAAATACAAGTCTTATCGAGCTTTTGCAACCAATTTGCACCTGGACCAGAGAGATGAACTGATGCCTGTTGAATCTTGACCAAGTTGTCATATGCTGTGGAACCGTAGGCTATGTTTGGATAGCAGTGCTGAAAGTAAAGGAGATGAAACGGGAGGATGAGAGTAGTTAGCTCCTCAAATATACAGTATTAGTATTTCTAATAAAGGCTCTTCTAAATTGGAGATTTTTTTAAAAAGAAACCACGGTCTAACACAATAACCCTACACGCCTGACAGTTGGAGAAATTTCTAAAAGAAGCAACTCTCAACCGGTCACAAACAACTCAAAACTTGATATATAGCTCTAAAAATTCGTTCAGCCATTATCCTCCAGTTTATTTCCAAGTAGGCATCAACAAACTTTAGCATAAACAAACTTTATGAGGAATTAAAAAACCACAGAGCAGGCTAAATAGAAGAACTCCTTAGACATTATGTTGAGTGCTTTCAGAAAATTAGTTTCCTATTGAAAATTCTTTCAGATTAGTCTCCACAACTAGACTTGAGCAAGTTATTCGCAGGGAACAATTTATTCATCACATTTAGCCTGGATTTGCCCCAAAATGAAAATGAGCTAAAAGAATTACATTACACAGAAATAGCTTTAGCTAATCCTTTAGAATGCACCAGGGATACATGCAAATTAATTTGCTTCTCAAAGTTTAAAACATCGCGCAATGTAGAATCATTTTATGATTGTCTGGCAAATTGTTGTAATGTTTGTTTATGCCTGATAATGTGTGCTACAAAAAATGCAAGAATTTAACAACAGTGCACCAAGGGGACTTATAACAACACTGTAATTTGCTCAATGTAAAATAAGAGAATGAAGTCATTGTAAGGATGGATTATTATAAAATATTGGGAATATCTGCAGTATCTCTATGGAAAAGCCTCTAGAGGGAAATTCTATAGAAGTTGTCTGAAGATTTTTGTTCTTTTTAAATAGCACATCAGTGGTTTGTACAAGAAGCTGCTTTCTGAAGATCTTCTGGAATATTTTCCTTGGAGATCTATCTATAGTAAATATTCCTGATGGGAACCAGGTTATACAACAAGGATAATTTGACTCAAGAAAAAACAAACAAACAACCAACCAACAAAAAACCCCAACCCACTCACCAGAAGCTAGACCGTCTTTATTTGACCACAAAAGTAAGAAGGGAAGAAAACAGAAGCCTCTCCGTCCCTGAAGTATTTGTGTCCCAGTACAACAGCTAAGCACCACCGTCCATTCGGCTCCAAGCAATTCATTCGTAGGTAACACATGAGTTAGAGCTAATGCTCAATGAAGATGGCAACTCTAACCGGTCGATTACTAACTAAACTATGTCTTCTTTAGAATGAGTACTCCTGCAAATGGCTGCCATCAGCTGCAGGGTCATCTATCAGCCTGGATGATTTGGTATCAAAGGTTATTAATTAAAAGAACAAATACCTGGAGTCATATGGCCATCCCAATGAGCTGACAGAGCCTCCAGAACTTTTTCTGGCAATGAGAAGGAGTTGTTCTGTGAAGAGTCATAGGCTTTATGAATAAACTCAAGTAGGAAGACATCAGAACATCAGCTGTGGCCACCAGAAGCGCTCCAAGACAGTCATCATGGGGAAGAGAATCAGACATCATTTGTGGCTGAGGATTAAAGACAGCATAAGAATCTAATAATGTGAGATCCACTAAATCATGATCTTGAGAGCTCGTTTCTCCTCATCTTTGTAGTCTGATGTCTGGGCCACATTTTGTTTCTACCATTACTTGCCTAGAAAAAAAAAGCCCACAGAACAATACATGACCAAAGAAATAATCTCCGCTTCTGTGTAAACACATCAGAAATGGAGCGGGCTTCTACAGGCTTCTATAATATCTATTAGATCACAGACATTAGCAGAAACAAATGCGCCAGTGCTTATATCACAATTCAAGGCCAGAGGAAGTCCATGTACTGCTGTATAACAAACCCTTTCACACATGTACTTGTCAGGCCTTATGNTGCTTGGGCATCTCCTAGTTGCAAGTCACTTCAGGTTGAAGAAATTTAATTTATTCCACATGATATTTTCTTCTATGCCAAGTGTCACACAATGATTATGATGAAAGCAAAGCCTGAATACGTACTTATATTAATTAGCAATTATTAAAAGACAGGTTCCCGTGATTATTGCTTCACAGACACGAAAATGAATTCATTACTACAAGACCGTTGCCACCGAGTGACTATCTGATCAGCTTTGGCAGATCAAAAAAAGCATATTAAATGCGTAATCAAATGATAAAGTGTATCATTTGTATAAATTACTAAAGGACGATCTCCCCTTCTGATTGGGATGCTCAGAGATTATTTACATGGTTTCACACAGCAGGCAAATCCTTTGTTGCTGCGAGCTGTGCTTGGGGAGGGAGTGATTGTTCTGAGAGAGATGGGGAAAGATACTGTTTGGAAATAAATAAATATAGTACTGGAAAAGGTTTCTGTCTTCTGCCTGATGGTTGCATAGCACAATAGTACCATGACATGTTTTTTAACTGAATACTCTTAACCCACATCACACTATTTCTATGCAAAAATAAACAAAATCTGAAAGACCTCTCAGTATGGACTGAGAGGGCAACCCGAGGTATTTTAAATCACAAGCAATATGAATACACTCGCATCCTGTGATATGTTTTCGTCAGATAGTGCAAGGCAGCGTTATAATTTTTAGAAACATCCACGACATCTGCAATGAGCTAGCTTAATAAAACCTTAAAAAAAATATAAAAATTCAGGCCCCAAAATGGGTTTTGACGTTTAGACAGTTCACAACAATGGATTCGCTTTTCTTCATAAACAAAGTTATTACAAAAAAAAAAAATCAAAAAGCCACTAAAGCATTTCATAAATAGGCTGCATAAAACCACAGGATTCCATTTTCAAAGACTTCCAGGTTAATTGGAGACAGTACCCACAACTTGCTGGTCATTTATTTAACAGCTTATAGAAAAGGAATAGCTAGCAGCAAGGAAGTTATTGTAGAGATTGGATTGATCGAAAATTGAACATATGTGTAAGAAAATAAAAACGATGTCTGTTTCCTGAAAACTGAATTAAAATAGCTATTGCATTCTAAAATGCTCCAGAATAATCTTGAATACATCTTGCTTGCATCTGAATAGTGGCCAGCAAGTTATATATTCAGAATGATATTTTAAGTATATCAAAATTTAGTTGTCCACTTCCTGATGAAATTGTATTTTCCAGATTTAATTTTTATTATTATTATTATTGGGCATTGTCTCTTTCTTTCCCATGAATATATTCAACACCAATGAAAACTGTTATTAGACAGCCTGATGACTGGGAAGCTAAACCATGTATTTTCATTTTTCAGAGAGGCAAACAAGGTGCACAGAAATTGGCTGAATTTGTAAAGTGAATCAGAAAATTATTTATCAGATCTGAAGTCAAATTTCCAGCATTCCAGTTATACATCAATTTTCTAATTAGAAGCTCTTGAATTCCCACACTTCCACCTAAATGTTACGCTCTCCCCAGATCTTATCTTCGTGCATAATTACATCCCTTTATGCAAGCATCACTGTGGGTAGATCTTTAGTAAAAACAAAAATTAGATTATATCAATATTAAATATTTTAAATTAAGAAAACTTTTCTGTTCTTCCTTTATATCTTTCTTTGTATACTTTGCTGGGTGCCTTGCTTGGGATGGTTTGATTATTAGTGTCAATAATGCTTTTGCTTCTAGAGTATCTTTGAGATGCAGTTGACTGTTACTATTTATTCTGACCAGGTGTGAATGGATACCTCAGCTTCTGCTTCATTTAAGATGCAATCAAGATATAAATAAACATTTGCATGAAACTGCCAATTCTGAATATCTTTAAAGATGAAATCTTGAGGACATACAAGACCAAGTCATCTCAAGGATATGCACATCTGAGTTTGTTGCTTATGCGAGCTTCCAGTAAACAAAAAGCAGTATATTTGTTTAAATAATTTTGAAGCTATGCCATTGAGTATGTGCAAAGAATGGTAAAAGTTAAATAGTAAAATTTTTTTTATTGACAGAAGGGGACTAAGTAATTTGCTCCGGCTTCTCTACGAAACCAACATGGAACTAACTGGACAGGTTCAATTAGTATAGTTCAATTATTCAATTGCTATTTCAATTTAGTTACAAAGTTTTATTAATGAGCAGCAGTTACACTGTTGGTTACGGAATCATTGCAGCTCGTTATCCATGAGCTGTAATGAACCTTTGGCATCTTCTTCCCTACCCTCCAATGCCCAGGGCAATCTGGAAGTCCAGTCACTACGTCTTGGACTTCTGGTGCTCTGTACCAGACCATTAGCAGGCACACATAACGAAATGCAAATGCAGAGCAAACAAATGTAGTAGAAACAAAGGCATTATCAATAGTAAAGGCATAATCAAGGCAATATTCTGCTACACACATAGCACTTGTGGCTCAATTTTAATTCTCACTGCTTTCCACTCTGTTTTTTCTCTTCCCCTTTTCTCACCGTTTATCTTTATAAGCTTCCCCACCTACTCCCCCAAGATCATTTTCCTATCATAAATAATGTTTGCATATGTCTGTACCATTCCAGTTTGAAATTATGGGAAACTTCAGGGGGTTTTGTCATCTCAGTTAAATTAGAATGAAGGAATTACTTCGCTAATGTAGGCAGCTATAAAAATTATTAACATGAACATTTCCGACTCTGAAAAGTAGGATACATCTAGCAGCATCAGTCATACCAGGTTAGGTGTTCAGCCAAAGCTAATTACCAAGGCACTCTACCTCCAGTGGAGGCTGATGGACACCAAACGACATTTTGCTCTGTAGATCAATTCATTAGGTAGCCCGAATCTGCCTCCCCAAATGCCTGATTTTCTCCCTTAAACACACAAGTCCAGACAACTAACTTAAAAAACCTTCAGACAGCTGGCAGTACTTGAGATTAATGCCATCATACCGGCATGACTTTTAAAGAATAAGTAACTCCACTTTTCCTAAACTTCACAAGTCACTATGATTAATAACGTGGATCAGATTTTCATAACGATGATCAAGGGCCTTTTTCTGCAGAAATCCATGACAAGTAATAGAGAGCAGCACACATCATCGCTATTCAAAACAGCTTCCACAGGCCCTAGGCCATGGGAGACTCCTGGATAACTAATGCCATACAAATAGTGGTTTCATCATTTAATCATTAGTAATTATTAGTCATATTTTAATGTTAAAAAGGCAGAAACTTTCTTCACTGCTACAGAAAAAAGATGAAAGTATTTGCCCACAACAAATTCTATCATTTGTTTTATTTGTCTACAGGATAAAGTATTAACTGCACCAGCGCATGGTACTGGTTAAACCGTGATAGATATTGAATGCAACATGAAGAACTTTCCAGGTGTGAACTTCTATTTGAACCTTATGCAGAGGATGCTAATTACAGAAAACCTCACGCCATCACTCCACCACAACGCAGAAAAAGCATTCCCGCTTTGCCAGGTAATCAAGGGGGAAATTCAGTAACCGCTCTCAACACCCTCGTATCAGTCCTATATTTAAACAGATTAACTAGAGTAAAACATAGAAGTTGTATTGCTTACATTTAGTATTTTATGTCAAGACACAGGTCCCAGTAATTACAGGTACTGGTATTTTAATAGGTTGCCACTAAGAGCCACTAAGCTGGCATGAAAATGGCAAGCTCTTTTGTTTATAGGTCTGTCAAATTAGGAAGTTTCTTTTCAGGTGTGTACCATTCCATTTGCAACTTCTCTAGGTACGTTCCTTTGCTAACCAGGAGCTATAAATAACAGGAATGCCCTGAAAGATCCTACAAGAGAGGGAGCAAACTGACTAGAATCCCACTGTCCTTCTCGCATTTGATCACAAGGTTCCATGACCAATCACAAAACCACTTCAAGAAATATCTATACACTTTTATATACATTCCATGTTGCACCAAAAAGATCAGGAAAGGAAAATTAGAAGCAATCGATAACACTTGGAATCACTGTGGGTACTGAAGTTCTTTTCTATGAGAACCTAGATTTCTACTCAAGTCCAGTTCCTCAAGGAGCTCTCCACATCCATGCCAGATTTGGTAAAAAAAGAGACCTTAGCGAGCTTCTGGGGTGTGTGTGGTGGGGAGGTCATTAAAAAGTTACCTTTTCTAGTGCCAGGAACGGGGCATCTTCCCCTTTAGCATCAGGATTCAAGAGTCATTTAACTCACATTTAAATATGTGAAAAATACAGTCAAACTCCTAATTACAGCTGACTAAAATAAGAGCTTCTATTTTCAGATTTATTTCAAATTAGAATCCAATACTTTCTATTCTCTATCTTAAGTACAAGTCTCACCAAAAAATTAAACACCAGTGGAAACTGGAAACTTTCCACAGCCTTTCATGAACTCTACATTAGACCCTTACACTTTTGGCATCAGTCCCAGTTATCTTTCCAGACATGCTACCAGGGAAGGTCTCATCCAATAAGCCTGTTATCAAATCAAGACAACAGCCCACAGGAAAATCATCCCGCTGAGGAGGTTTGAACTCTTTATAATCGGTTTTAATTGGTCCCATCCTTCATCTTCCACATGACCAGTCCATCAGTGAATACTTATTAAAGCATGATACGGACACCGCACGTCAAACATCGTTGCCCAGATCAATGGCACGCACCAAGGTGTTTGTGAATACTGAGCAGCTCAGCACCGTTTCGCATTAGGATGTTCGATGACATTAACATGCAACGTTTGGCTCCCACTGGTTTCCTACGGCTTTGAAATCTTTTCTGTAGGGAAGAGTTATTGGTAAGTTGGCTACTCTCAAAGTCTTTGATACAGCCGTGACAGACAGAAGACACGAGTTCAGTAAGAATTCAGAAGGATGAGTTGCTTCTACAATCTGCAGCGTAAGAGGAAAAACTGAGGATTTGCAGTGATCCATCCAATACCAAATGCTCGCTGATCCCTTACGCATCTAAGCGTAACTGAAAGAAAAACGAGCTAATTTGTAACCGAAGTTTAGCGCCACCCTCAGCGCTATGACGCGTGCTCCGTCACGTGAAGCGCTCCAGATCCCAGAAGGAACTGGAAAATGCAATATTGATCTAAACCCAAGATTATTCATCAAAAGTATTGGAAACTTCAGCAATTTAATGAAGTGATTAATGAGGAGCAGTAGGACTACTTTAGCAGAAGCATCTGGGAGACGCTGAACCTTCATTAACAATATTTGCATTTATAGGCATTGTAACGTACACTGACAGAACTCAAGCACTGGCTGAAGGGAGAAAAACATATTCACAAGCTTGAGAAAACTGCATTTGGTCCTCACACTGCTTTCAACTGTCAAAAATATCTCATGGAAACAAGCAGGAGAGATTGAGAGCTCATAAAAGCCATACCTAGCGTATTTGGAAAGAAATACGTGTAACTCAAGATAGTTGAATTAGCAATAACAGCAACAAAAGATAATATAATCAGTTGCTGCACATGCATCAAGATTCCTCCAAAGCGCTTTTTCCAGATAGCATCCAGTAAGACTTGGTAAAGTAACCAGACAAGTTTTACACTGGTTAACATCACGTCGTTGTCTCAGCGACCCTGCAGAGAATTGTATCAAAGGTTGTATTTCCAGCCCATATAAAATAGCACCATAGAACGGTTCCACTGGAACCCCAACTACCATTCTCCATTTGCAAAGCTGCTCATCCAAACTTTCAGACATTACAATGAGAAATTAAATCACTTGTTATGCAGGTTTGTAATTAAGTACCTCCCATCCAAATGAAGCAGCAAGTGAGCAGTTGTGTTTCTCTACTTCATCGCAATTTCTCCATCAGGAAAATTAAGCTCTGGGAGATTCGAGGAGGAACAAGGGCAAGCATTTTTAGACTATTAGAGCAATGAACTGTAACTGCATTGTAGTTTCACCATATTTTGAATTTATAAAAGCTGATTACCTTTGAAGAGTCATCTTTATTCTAAAAACAGAGTAGTGTTAGCAATATAAGACCAATAAGCTCTAGGCCTAAGACAGTGACATTGAAGGAATGCTGATATGTGCCTCATCGGGTTTGGTGATTTGGGGGATCCTTCCTGCCTTGAATCCACAAAACCATTACATAAATTATAAGAGTGCTTAGACTCCTCAAGCTTACCAATGCTTGATTAAGTAATATGGAGAATTATTTTGGAATAAAATTCCATGAAGTCACACTCATTTTCGAATAACACCTCACTTTGCCATTAAGTTAAAACTAATCTCATAATTCTAGTTCTGGAGTATGACTGCCCCTGTAGGAAATTTATAACAAAGCAATTATTCATAAAAATTATCCCCAAAATAGTTTTTTGGGGATATTTACATATGCAGACAAATCACTAATCTCTCTACTTGCATGAGAGAAATCTCTTGGACGCAGGCTGGACACAAGTTGTATTTTCTTCGCCTCATTAATTTAAGACAATTTAGTTCAATAGACATGAATTCATCCTGCTGCAGCTTCAAATTGCCTCTAATTCACTTGGTAAGTACTTTGGAAATTACCCGATTATCTCTTTAAGTGTCTTGGATATCTATCAGCACCGTAATAAAAACCACTGTTTGTTTGTTCATCGTTTAAGAAAATCCTTGCATAGGATTTTCCAATCCCCCCATTTTAACTGACATCACAAAGATAATTCGCAGCTGAAGGAAGTAACATTTGGTTTCCAGCCCGCTATTTAAGTGACTGGAAGTGATGTGGGGGGATATTAGTCCTTTAAACAAATTACTCTCATATCATCTGCAGCACTTTTAGGATGAATACTCTGCATTCCTCCTCCACAAGTGGAGTACAGTGTGATTTCTATTAGCAAGTTCTCAAGAAATAGAAATTAAGGTACAAAACCCTACCCAACATCAGAAATCAAGGAAGTGCTACAATATGGAAGTGGAAACAGTAGCTCAGCCCTCAAAAGCTTTCTATCCTATTTGAAAACAGTCTCCAAAGGCACGTGCTTCAGACAATAAATGTGTTCGGTATGCAAAATTCACCTCTCTAAGGCTTCTTTCACACAGACCTTCAAGTTGTTCACAGCCGCTTTTAAATACGTAACTTTGCAGTTACATTTACATCACCTCAATTTGACTGAGAATCAATCCCTAGAAGAGTTTCACTTTCCAATCACTTCTAATTAAAAACAATTCTACTGTAATACCCTATTATTATGGATGTTGCACATGCCTAATTTCCATTACATGCTACAAATTTAATACTTCTGAATATCATACCACAGAGAAAAAAAAAATAAATAAGTCTAGGTTGCTAGCTGAGGGGTGTTTGGGTTGGATTAGAGGCAAGGAGGGACAGATTGTGTCAAAGACAAAATTATGGTTTCTATTTCAGAACGCGTGATGTCCCAGACGCTTGTTCCTTCCCTGAAAACACAGCAACGGGAATTGCTTCAAACTCACACTCGATTAAATACCACAAAAACAATGCTGGAAAAGCTGTGAGCTATGAGCTTCAAAGGACGCAGAGGTGTTTCTCCCATTCTTCCTTCTCTAGCTCCGGGATAAGTACATTAAAAAGATAACAATCTCAACCAGTAATTAAAAAATTAAATAAAATAAGCTAAATTTAGTGCAAAGGGAATGTCACTGGCAAAACCACTCCAGCGAGTAAATGACCCGACCATATGTGCAAGCACGAGGTAAGAAACTAATTTTCGTGGACCTTTGCTCAATTATTGCGAGCTGGCACAGAGTTGTCAGCTCGAAAGGTTAATGCAGTAATGAA